>OMOT01027735.1:3307-14919 GCA_900312575.1 Acanthochaenus luetkenii | reverse complement strand
ATTTAGACCACCTCTGTTCCCCCTTCCTCAAATCTCATCTCCAGGCCTTTCCTCTTGTTTAATTGCCTCACCGTTGTTGTTTTCCCTGCCTTGCAGATGTCGAATTTCTTTAGTTTTTGCTGCATGCCTCTTTTTACGGTACTTAGTGAAAACTTTCTCTGCTGCGTTTTATACAAAGTGACAGTTTTATTGCATTTCAGGCCTCATTGTAATACTCTGGCAACAAATTCAACAGACTGAAATGTTTCCGGCAAGCAGGTACACAGATTTCACAGATTTGTATATTAATGTTTTGCTGGAAGCACGCCGCTTACCCGTGTCCTAAACTGGATGTATATAGTGTGTTCAACTTGTCAGTCAGGACATAACGCACCTTATTAGATACAGTATAATACTGCTTTATGCCTTGTTTAGGTTTTTGTAATACTCCACATCTTCAGTACATGGCAATATTGATGTTTTTGGACCATTATTTGTATTGATACTGTATCTAGTAAGCCTGTTTGGGAACACTTGTACATCTGGCCATCTCCCACGACTATGTACTGTAAGTCCTGTGCCCTGAGTGTCTCAATAAGGTTTAGCAAGGCCATGCGTTTGTCCTGTGTGCTGCCGTACAGTGTGTGGGGAGTCAGTCAGGCACAATATATTAATTTGAACTGACGGCAGACTATGGGAGCCAGGGGCTGCCACGGAACCCGAAGATCGTGAATAAAAGCAGGCTTTTTTGCCAAGAACAAAAGATCAACAGGGGATCCAAATGTAAGGTCATTGCGTAACTACGGGGACTGAGGGATCGGGGGTGGGGGTCCAGAGGGAACCACAGTGGGGAGACCCTCTTTGACGTCACAACTCGGACGCCTAGCGCACCAGTCAGCAAAGCTTAGTGAAACCCGTAGTCACGTGCAAGGTACGCCTGTCCTCTGCATTCGGGGAGTTATTTGAAGGTGACACAGGTAGTGATGCATTACTTAAATCTACACTGGGCTCAGGGGATGTTTAAATATTGTCTTTGCACAAAGTCGTATTTCACTCCAGAGACGACATGCTGCAATTAGGGTTTTAATAAAGCTGAACATAACTCCTATATGACTCACAGTTTATATTGTTTTAATCGAGATGAATTCCCTTTGCTAGCAGTCATTCCTTTGTTAAGATATGATTCAGGTAGGAGAGGTAGGGTTGGATATACAAAGAATTAACTGAGACAGATCTCAGACACCAGATTGGTTAAAGGTCTTAGCTATTTATATCCCTGAGGAAACCGCGAGGATACGCTCCCCTCCATTTAATATCAATGTTAGCTGATCACATTTTATTGCGATAATGTCATTATCCTCGCTCTGCCCTCTAATAGGTATGAGGGATGTCATTTCCCCTATATTTCCATGCGTGATGCGCTCTGCCCTGCCAAGCTTCATACATTGTTCTTACTCGCTGTGCTTTGTCTCACTCAAGAAACAATGCTTTCCCTGAATGAAGAATACATGGGACATGTTTATGTTATGCTCATTGCTAAAATTAAATATCCAATATAGAGGTTTGTTTACTTCACACTCATTGCTCATCATGGTGCCTTAATTGTGGTGCATTTGACTGCATTGAATTGAGAGAGGAAATAGTTTTGGAAAGCATCTGCAAATCAAATTATAATAATGGAACAGTGTTTCTTTTACATTAATTTTGATGCAGCGGTCCCACAGCTGTAAATATTCTTCTTGTTTTATAATTTCATCTATATTTTATAGCACTTTCAAAACACAGTGACAAAAACCAAATGATAAAATCAACAGCAAAAGCAATAAAAGGGTCATTATCACTAAACTGTACCTTTTGGACCATGCAACATAAAAAATAAAATGAAATCAGAAAATGTGCCTTAATAGCTAGAATAGCTGTAAATACAATGAAGATTTCTGGCGTTATTGCTCAGCCTGCCAAAAAAAAAGGTTGCAAAGTGTCCATATAGCGTGATTAAAAAATACAATCCAACTAAGAGCCGTGCTTAAACTACAACACCTCCTGGAACTTATCCTGGAATGGGCCTGGGTTTCAGAGCCAAAATGACCCATGCATCCTACAGCTACAAAACAATTTAGGTAGAAAAAGGGATAGAATATAATTTAGATTACTTGAGAGGCTGGTCATTTATCATTGTCAAAATGTTTACAGATAATGTAGACCATGAATGTGTTTGTATAGTATATTGTGGCACACTCGGGGGTGGGGTGAGTGTCCACGTGACCGGAGATAACGGAACGGCTGTCCACACACAGGATGAACGAACACAGAGTTTTATTTACTGTTTCAGGGAGAAAGTGGGTTTGTCTTTTATGGGCAATGTCACTTAAGGGGTAGTCGTTGTCCAGTCCAGGGGCCGGTACACAGTTCAGGCGTTCGTACAATCCGGGGGTCAAGGCAGGAGAAGGGTTCTCAGACAGGTGGGGGTCGATACCAAAGAGGGTTCTCAGACAGGCAGGGATATAGCACACAGCAGGGTCCTCTGTCTAGTCGGTCATACACTCTCGGCACAAACGCTCCCTCTCGTCCTCCTACTTCCCCCACGGGTTGCACCCCTTCCTCTGCGCTATCTCCCGTTTTAAACCCTGCCGCCCCGTGCCCTGATTGGCCCTGCCTGCTCACCCTAATCGCCTCAGCTGTCTCTCATCTGCCGCTGATTGGGGCGGACGTCCGTATATGGGCCATAGCGTCGATGCCGGAAACGGCACGTACCGCCCCTCTTTCACCTCTCCCCTCCTAAACTCCCTCCGTCTGCCACAATATAGCAATAGTGTTCGTGTATGTGGGTGTCAGAAACATATGGTGGAAGCTCTCCTGTATTCTTTCTTCCCTTGGCTTGGCACGGTAATACTCTGGTTCTACTGACAGACGAGGAAGGAAATGACTACTGCCAGTATGAGGGGAGCTTATTATGATACACTGCCAACAACTTCCCAAACTGGAACAGGGCGCGCAGGGTCCCCCGCCATTGTCCCTGCTGCAGAGTTATTTAATCCTCCATATTGTCCTTTCTATTTAGTTTTCTGCTGCTGTTCCCCATTCAGCCCGTGCCAAGGTATTACTGTGTTGTTGAAGTCCTACCATTTTTTCATCTATTGTTTGTATTGCTGGCAGTTGTTAGTGTGTTTCCAAAACACATATTCTGCTGCTACCTGGTCCAGTGGAGAGGTAAGGGAAGAGGGTGTTGTGTGTGTGTGTGTGTGTGTGTGTGAAGGAAAGTACAATTTAGGTTGTTGCCCTGACAGTAACCCGGAGTCTGCAGTGAGTGGGCACCCCGGGAAGGAACAGGACAAACATATATCTGTCTGTATGTCTGCCCAACATATGCACACAGGCATGCACGGGTGATAGATATCACAAAGATGACTTTCACCATTACTGTTATCTTTTTTTTATATTGCGAGAAAACTTGACAAACACTCAATCCTTTGGCAGTGATACTGGTATTTCCAGTATGCAAGGTTCATTCTTTGTGCTACAGTTTATGTAGAAATCCCCAGGTCGGCAGTTTATTGAATGTAATGCAGGGTGGCTTAGAGGCCTGGGATGTGGGAGGTCTGCTAGTATGCTAGCGTCCCCAAGATGGGAGACCTGCTCTCCTTCTCCCTAAGCCAGATGTATTAGAAACTCTCTGGTGGAATGTGGTGTATTTTCTACGTAGACTGCTGCTGTGGGCATGGAGCGCTCATGATGGAAGCTTTAGTGGCTTTAAGCCACTTGTTTTAGCTGTGTCACATCTTATGTTCTGTCTGTGATGGCTAATCTGTTGGATGGATAGAGGGGATTCAGAGGGAATGCTTGTGGGTTTTCTGTAGGGAATGCAGAGACATGCAGAGCCTCATATGGTTCCTGGTGCATATGCTTATTATAAGCATTTTTCTTCTTCTCTTGGTCCTGTAGACGGATGCATTTTTACTTTGATCTAAGACTTAGTAACCCTCCACAATTGGCCTCAACTGGCTGTGCGTGACAAAAAGATTGGCTATATTTAATTTGTTTTTAAAGGAATCAAAACTTGCAATACATTCCAAAGCTAATGTTTTAGACATTGACTCCAGGAATGAGGCTCAAATGAACTACATTTTGGCTGCAACAGCCGTTATATTCAGAGACGATAGGGTAGAAAGACTTTGTGTTGTATGTGAGATTGTTATGGTGGCTTCTCAAACAGGTATGCAAGCTGACTCTGCACATGTTCAGATACCAGCTTTGCCTTACATCTGCCGAATTTATACATAAGGCCCGGAACTCTACAGATCGTTTCCTGTGCAGGAGGTGAACTTTATTTTCTCTCCTACAAGTGTTTTTCTAAAATGGGTCAGCTGATGTTGGAGAGAGAAAAGAAATGAGAGGAGGAGGAGGAGGAAGAAAAACAGCCAAAGCAAACGGTTTGCTTTGCAGTGTGGGCTGAGAAGAGAGATAGAGAGAGAAGGAGTGGGAGAGACTGAGGGAAAGAGAGTGCATCTATGTTCTGGTTTGACATTGGTGAGAAATCTCTGCTTTTTCTGGACCAGAGGAGACCACATTCTGTCCTTTGCCGTCCATGACCCTCAGAGACAATACATCGTTGTTGTTACTGGTTAGTTTCCAATGTTATATGCCAAAAGATAATATTTTCAGACCATATTTCAAAATGTTACTATACCATACTATACATAGTGAAAGCATATGTGTGTGTGTGTGTGCGTGCATAATATTTGTCTCACATGTAGGGAAGTCTCTCCAATGCTGAAAAGCGTACTTAGCCAGAACCCTTCCTTTAGCCCCCTTTAGCAGTCCACTACATGTCCCAGCCAGCTAAGACACTGAAGGGCTCTCTGGGTCAGTCCCTGGATTGCACAGAGGGAAGTGAATCGCCAAAAGGCATCTTTATCAACCCTGTCAGCCTGATAATCTCTTATCACTGGGAAGGGCTGACTTCTGCCATGGCTGGCTAGATAACACCAAGACAGCACTTCTCCACAGCAATCTGAGAGACCGATGGGGGAAAGAGAAAGTGAGACGTTTAGATGGAAAGGGTTTCATGCTCCTCTTTGCCCTTAATGGTGTTTTCTTGTTTTGATCTGCGCTGAGATCTTTCCACATCTACCATTATCTGTGGGCTATAGTAACCGCAAGGTTGAAGGTTCGAGTCCAGCTCTTCCCGGGGTAAAAAAATATGTCGTAATGTCCCTGGGCAAGACCCCTAACCCCAAATAGCTCCCATTGAGCAGGTTGGCGCCTTGCATGGCTGCCTCTGCCGATGGTACGATGATATGTAAGTCGCTTTGGATAAAAGCGTCTGCTAAATGCCGTAATGTCATGTCATGTATAGGCTCAGCATGAGCCTCACCCCAAGCCACAGGTTCTCTGTATACTGTAAATTGTTTTGAATGGCTTGATTAAGCCTTAATCAATGCAGATACATAGAATTTGTATTGAGGAGGAGCACAACAAGCTTTTAAATTCCCAAACGGCAAAGCATCTTGCATTTCAACAGGTCCATTTCACTCTTGCATACAGGTTATTTGTTTGAAGTTGTCTCTATACAAAGGTGGCTTTATACTACCGTGTTTAACAGGTCATTTCCTCAAATGTGTTGTACTTGTGTTGCAGGTCTACACAACAGAGTGAACCAGTGTCCTGTCAACGAGCATGGCTGCCTGGACCTGGATGTGTGTATCCACATGAGCAGGCTGTGTGATGGAGTCTCTGACTGCTCTGATGGCTGGGATGAGGGGCCTCACTGCAGAGGTAATAAACACACCTACTGTACATGCACACTATCTCACTCACACACACACATATTTGCTATATTAGATATTTTATATTAGCGTCATCGTTTCCCCCTTCCCTTCCATCACATGGAGACGGAGGGTTGTCCTTTTTCGTGGGTCAAAAATGACCAGCCTGCCACTATTCTATAATTATTTTATTCTATTAGGCCATTTCATGAGCTGGCCTGCATTGGCCTGTGCTATCACAATGGCATTCCCCTTTCTGTGGGCAAAAGTCATTAATTTATCAATCAGCCTGGCCGTTTCCCCCGTCCCTGTGGGAATGATGAGTATTCAGCCCCGGTGCAGCTGAAGAAGAATCCCATCAAATCCTTTACTATTAATTAGAGACGATGGAGGAACAAGAGATGAAACATATTGGGTCCATCGTGTCCGTCTTTGTTGCAGTAGACAAAAGAGCAAACCCACTGGCTGCCTATTAGAGGATTGGCTCAGCATTCCGCAAGGCAGTCCCCCGATATAGCTGTCCGAAGCTCTGCCTGCTTAGTAGCTGGACTAACTCGTGTTGGGATTTGCTGATGTCGCACGTGCATCCGTGTCTGTTATACACTTGTCTGCTTTGTGTCTGTCTCTCCATTGTGCTAGTTGTCAGAGAAGTGATCTGTTGTCCTATTATGTATAAATGTTATCCCTTTCCTGGAATATGGAATCTATTGTATTGCATCTGTTGACCAAATATTGACAATCAACACTAAAGTCTCCATGGACCAAAGTCCTGGAACAAGGTTTGGTCTGTCAAGTTCTCAAACAATGGCTGTAATCTCCTACACACATAGACACCGTTGAGTTATCAGTTTGAAAAGTTTCAGTGAATCATTCACAACATTTAAAAAGTGATAAGGATGGTCCAGAAGGGCAGGAGGACAGTTGGGCAGATGAAATGGACAGTTGTACAGAGTGGGTGAGAGTGTTGGTATCCCACACACTGGTCATCGCTGCTAGACGGGCCTTTACACAACACAGTGATGATGTCATCCAGTCATAACACACACTGCCTGTCCCCGAGTCCAGCTGTCCTCAGTAAAACAGAGGTAAACACACACACACACACACACACATGCATGCATGCATTCATGCTCATACACACATACATGTACACGTGCTCGTAATGCACGCACGCACGCACACACCCAAACACACCCATACCTACACATACAAACACAGCAGCAGTGTGCCCAGAACGTTCTGCTTCGCTGTTTGTGAGCCCCCGATTTCACGGAAAAGCCTGGCCTTTCACAAGCATCCTAGTGTTTGCTTGTACAAACTGCTGGGTTGTGCAAGTATGTCTGTGCGCGGATGTCTGAAAGCGCACTTTGTCATTTGGTGTGTCCAAGTAATTCTGCCAAAGTTGTTGACAAGAGGAGTTAGGGAGGGGAGCGCTGCATGGTAGGTTAGGCAGGAATTTTATCTCACTATAATATATTTCCTCCGCATTTTCATAGTGTGTGGCAAGGCGTGGGAGGAGGTGTACTGGTTTGTGTATAGGAATGGTAGCAAGGTTTGATTGGCCTGGCTGACTGGGATGGGTGGCGAGGTTGATACGGCCACTAAGGTAACACTGGGCCAGCCATTCTCCCAGCCATTGTCCCTTGTTTGAATGAATGGGCTCTCAGCAGGCCCTTGCTTATCACAGCAGAGACACTCACACGGTAAAAGACAGAACGCTGACTTGAGGCCAAGAATTTCTTTATGTTATTTCACATTTAGTTATTTAATCTGATTCACACCTGATTCATATTTCTGGACTGTTCACAGCGTATATGTATCAAAACATGCAGATATTCCTACACTGTCATGGTGAATTTTAAAACAAAGTGGTGCGGTTCAGAACCTTCTTTAATTAACTGGGCAAGCTGCCTAAAGACTCATGCTTATGCAGCAAAGGCCTGCGGGAGGGTTAAACAAATACTCACATTGACATCGGGGAGGAATTGGGCCTTAGTGCCTTGCTCAAGGGCATGTCAAAGGCAGATGTTGAGAGTTTTTTCCAAGCGGGTTTGGTTATTCAAATCAGTGACCCTCTACTCACAAGCCTGCTTGTCTTACTTCAGATCCCTGCCATCCTTTGGTCAAACAGAAAATATAGTTACGGTCTTGGGAAAGGCCTTTCTAACGAATTATAGCCTTTATAGACAATTGGCGGTTATGTTGTCATTATGTTCTATGGGGAAAAGTTGAGTCTATTCATTGATCTCTGGGTCTGCGTTTGTTCTTTCTCTGTCTTTGTGTCTGTGAAGGGGCCTCTCTAGGGGGCAAGGCCCCTTAGACCTCCTCCCCTCAGAAGTGACTGATTGATAGGGAAGAGAAAATGGGGTCATAGCAGTACTCTTAAGAGCTCATCCCTTTTCCTCCCTGCCTCAGAGGGAACCCTGATTATTGCACTGCCTTGATGCTATTGTTTATGCATGCGATGGACTTTCATTGTCCTTCATGTCTCACTAACGGTAGAATGAGAGTTGTCATAGCCTACTTCAGGCTGCATGCAGAAAGGCTACATTTTGATCTTTAGTCATGCATGGGTCTTGACCTAAATGGGTTTATTGGCTGCAATTAGGGTTGCATTGCATGACAAAACCTGTTTTATTGCTAGTCCTCTTGCATCTTTGTCTCAGAGGCAGTACAATGTTGTAAACTATCACATATTACTTAACTCGTGATTGGCTGCTGAGTGAGAAAGATCAGAGTATTGAGCCACTTAGGCAGGCTCCACTGTCACATATGTTGCTTTGCGCCAGTGTGTGTATACTTATGTGCGCGCACTTCTTTTGTGTGTGTATTTGAACATTTGTGTTTGAGTGTGTGTGTAGATTTGGGCAGCATGCTGCCATTGTTTGGGATCGCAGAAACCCCTATTTGCTCATTACTCAGGCTGCTGCCCTGCTTGTGTTTGCCTACGGTTACTTTGCCCCCTTTAACTACATGGCCTGCAAACAACAGCCTATAAATACACTGTTGCTTAGCCTCACTGCTACCCCTCTTTCGCACACACACATACACACACACATATACACTTGGGTATATATGGAATGATAACAGCGACAAAACTGGGAAAAGGACATATGACGAATGGCAATGATAATACAACCAATCATAATGTAAAAGCCTCAAATAATTATCAATTAACCTCACCTACGGTATAATCATTACTCTCCCGTATTTAATAATCTCCCATTGGTTCTCCCTCTTGATATACACCCAATGGTTTATAATCTCCAAGATGTTTTCCTTTCCCCCTTTCCCCCTTTCCCCTTTCTATAATCACCCACCTGCTTGTATGCAAATTTGGATTGTCAATCAAACATCTGTGGGTGGACCCAGACAGAAGCAATCAACTTGGATTTAGAAAACAGCTTGGGGAAGGGAAAGAGCCGCTCGAATGCGCCGCGCATCACCTGCTTATTTGCCACCACTTACTGCGTGAAGCCGCAAATCAGTTGGAAGCTGAGCAAACATCTCTTATGACACGTTGCTGCCTCTCACAGTTCGGGTTTTGGATTACAGTTTAAGGCGTATTACTATCTCCCAGACTACTCCAATCGAACACTCATCTCATTCATGCACCACCCAATGAAATTGTAGGTGCCGCCCAGAAAGAATACGCCCATCTCATTAACATATAAGCTGTGGGTGAATATCGTGAGGGTGATTATACATTGAGTGATTATTGAAAGGGAAAACGGCTTGTAGATAATGAGAGTGATTATAATTGATAATCATTATTTGATCCTTTTACGTTACGATTTGTTGTATTATCATTACCATTCGCCGTATAACCTTT
This sequence comes from Acanthochaenus luetkenii, assembly GCA_900312575.1. Lineage (NCBI taxonomy): Eukaryota > Metazoa > Chordata > Actinopteri > Beryciformes > Stephanoberycidae > Acanthochaenus > Acanthochaenus luetkenii. Next base: position 5,343 of record OMOT01027735.1, on the reverse strand, counting down.
TCCCAGTTTTGGCGCTGTTAGTATTCCACAGCTACACATATCATTATCTCCATAAAATGTGATTTACCATCCCCAACCATGCTCACTAGCTATATCCAATTAATTTAGCAATGCAGTGTTTTCCACCGACTTCTAGATCTATTTGATGGAGTGCACCAAGAAACCAAATCACCACCAAAGCAATTTCACAGAATGGTGCAGCCGAATTGTTTTAGACGGCGCCCGATTTTGGGAGAGTGGTGGTCTGTTCAGCTTGAATGTGAAGAGCATTCTGGGAGTTGTGGTCCAGTGTAGATAATAAGCAGCGATGAAGGTTATAGCATGGAGCCCTATATGAAATTGGCGTGTTCCTATCGGCTGCAGGTAGACGGTCGGCAAGTGTAGACTTGTCTCCAGACAGTGGGAGCACAAGGCGAGGAATGTCACAGGAATGACCTCACTCTAAAGTGACACGCACAGGGACAATCCGTTTTCCCATGCGGATGGTATTTGGTGCACTTGTGGCTTTGTTTGTAGAAGTATGAATGGAGAGAGGCTTTAATGATTTCTTAAATAAGCACAGTGATGGATTCTTTAACAAGCCAATTGATGGATAGATAAGCTGATCTTTTTGTCAAGTGGTGCTTATGAAATCATTCAATCGTGACTGTTTTGTTTTGCAACCACGGCCACGGACCCAACACCAACCTGTCCCTCTCTCTCTCGCCCCGCTCCACCCTGTTATGCCCTGCCTGTCAGCCCCAGGGCTGTTTTTGTTAGATGAAAACGTCAAATTTCATACATTTCTTCATGGACTGGCTTTGGAGGGAGTCCAAGAACTCTCATTCACTTCTCCCCCTCTTTTCTCCGTCTCGATCGCTCCTTCTCATGTTCTATCTTTTCCTCATTGTCTCTCATTGTGTGTCTTCCTGTTCACACTCATCTCCCCTTTCCCTCCCTTTTTGCGTGCATGTTTACTTGTGTGCATGTTGGCATCGCCTTCAGTCACCTGCCACTCCGGAACACAATGGGCATCTCTCCTGCAGCAGCTAACAACATCATACACCCACTCCCTAATGTAGATTAGTGAAATTGAGGGTTGCCGTCCATGCAGTAACAGGATCAATGGCCTTGGCATGCTTGTTGGGCACTCCAGTGCGTCACTGTGTGATTTGTTTGCTTCGTTCATTAACCCCTCGTTAAATGTCTGACACGCTGCTGTTGTTGTGCGTTTGGTGCTGGGACTGTCCAAACATTCCCCAGTCTTTCTCCTCTTCCTCTATCTTCTGTCCTCCCCTCTCCCCCTTCTCCTCTTTTTCTGTTCTTTTGTTCCCATTTTCTGTCTTGTCTCCTCTTCTCTCCCTCGTTTCGTACAACTATAAATGCTGTCTGATGTTAGAACAAGCAAAAGGAATTGCTTACAATGTTTTCAAGAATAGGCTGTGAAGTGAATAAAAATAGTCCCCATGCAATATTTTCTTTCTGTTACAAACTGGAGGTAGAAGCTCACGTATGGTAAGAAATCACCCTAGACAGATAGAAGTACACTTTTGTGGATAGTGTAGCACCCTAATATGGTTTGGCACAGTGGCTTGGCTTGGTGAATGGATTCGATATGGGCCACAGCCCACAGTGTTTGCTGGGGGCTCTTCCTCTCAGTGGGGCCACAACAAAAGGGCCATTGTGGCCCAGAGTGCCACAGGCTTTATATAACAAGGGCCCTTCACTGGTCCAATCTCCGCTCCGCCATAGCATCACTAGCAAACTGTGCAGTGTGTGCAAGTCCATTCACCATCCGCTGTTGGACGCTGAGGTATATTTCAGAATGATAATCCATCGTTTGATCATTTTAGAGGTGTTGCCTCGTTTCTCTGTCAACTCATTTGCAGTTTCATTATGTCTGTGTTTGCAAACCCCTTGGTAAATGACTGAATTGGGATGCTTCACAACAGGCACTGTTAAGTAAAGTAAAGAGTAAAGTTCACCTCCTGGTCTGTCTGTCTGTGTGTGTGTGTGACTCTTGGCATCTGTTTATTGGCATGATGCTGGAGATTTTT
>OMOT01027731.1:0-12582 GCA_900312575.1 Acanthochaenus luetkenii | reverse complement strand
ACACAAACAATGTCACCTTGCACTTTACACTTTAACACCCACTGTACCACTGGACACATAGAGGTTACTTCTGTGGCTTCATTGATGCATTCGTCATCATCATCGGCACCTCAGCACCATCATCCATCATCTTCATTTTTCCACTGCACAAGATATGGTTTTAGGTGTTTTGACCATTAAAACCCGATAGTTTAATTGTTCATAAGAATGTAATCAGCTTGACATCTAATTTAATGTTGTAATATGTGGTTGTTGTCAAGATTGATATCTAGACAAAACAAATCAATAACCATAAGCAATGCATCCACTAAGATGCCCCATCTAATCAAAACAATCAATCCTGGATGTCTAGCTTGGTCTGTAGCCATTACCAGCCTGCGGAGCCCAAGGCCATTAGCGCTAGAGCTACCTAGTGAGCTGAGCAGAGTTCCTTGAACATTAGAGTGGTCAAACACCCTCAGCACAGCAGGATGAATGAATGGCAGGGTGGTGGGACCAGCAAAGCATGATCATACTAATGGGCCATGGTAAATGGGCCAGCTAGTGGGCAGTAAGGAGACGACTGGTCTGCTCTGTGATCCAGAGCCATGCCCATTTCACGGTGTCTGCCTGGGACTCTGCCACACTCACTCACTGAGATGGAGAGCTCTTGGTAGCAGCCAGGATTTCATGAAGGGGGTGTCTGAGGTGCAGGGACAATCACGGGAAACAAAGAGGGAGCTGTCTGTAAGTGTTGAGCTATGGGAAGACAGATACAGCTCTTTAAGAGGAAATCTGCCTCCACTGAGCCTTATACACTCTAGCCTCTTTTCCACGGTCGGGCCGAACGGTTACTAGGGCTGCTTTGTGCCGTTTCGTGCTGCTCCGGACTCGTGGGAACGGTTACCGTGTCTGTTTCCATCTGCTAAAACCAGGACTAGGAAATATCTAAAAAAAACTAGAGGCTGAACTTAGCTCCTGTCGGGAAGCAGCAGGCTTTGGTGATGGGACGCTTGATGCTGATGTTGTTCACAGGCATATATTGAAATGTGTCCACTTTGGCACTAGTGTTGTCTCTACTGCAGACGTGCTGTGGTCTGAAGACTGCGCTATACGGTTGGTTTGACTACTGTTCACAAAATGTACGTAAATGTAAGTCGCTTTGGACAAAAGTGTTTGCTAAATGCTGTAATGTAATGTAATTAGCCCAAGCTGGGTCACCTGGGTGTCTGATATTGAATAACTGAAGATAGAAAGAAAAAGTTTTCCCATGTTGCATCACAGATAAGCCCAAGTGCATCAGAAGATGTATAAACCAAGCAGAATTTAGTTAAAGTATTGTATAAAGATTAGTAGTTCAAATTGGCTCAAGTGAATCCAATTACATTCCTTGCTGGCTATATCCTGTTGTGCCTCTTAACAACCTTTTCACTGGATCCTGCTGTACTATTGGAGATGACACCAGACTCCTTTTACCTCCCAATGACAAGCCTGAGGGACTGTGAACCAATCAACGCGGGAACCAAATGACTTATGTAGGAGGGGAAAGGCCAAACGCTGAGCCCTATAAATGACAAATATCAATGTAGGGAAAATGAATGTACAAGGATACACTACGTTATTGTACCGTGAAGTCCATAAATCTATCAGAAAGGGCAGGAGCTAGCATTAATCACACTGAAAGCCAGATAAAAATACAAGGAATAGAATGGCAGTAAAAAAATAGCTTTTCTCTTCTCCCTCTGTCTGCAGTCCCTAGACTGAGTCTCGGAAATTGCACACATCTGTCCCCGTTATTTCCCAGAACCCTTTTCAGAAGGATGCCTTTCACAGGGATGTAGCTCTCAGTCACACGGTGAATCAAGGTGTTACTTTTCCATTTTCTTTATAAGAGGTTTGATTCATTTTTCTCTATGACTGTGTCTCTGTCTCCTCCACCAGGGGTTGTTCACGGACAATTTTCAATTTGCTTCCATGACAAAGCCCATGAAAGGGAAATTGCGAAGTTGCTATTGTTTGTCCACTCTGATAAGATCTACTGTATCTGTTTGCTTACTTACCACCACCTATATCAAGGGACTTCCTGCTTCGCATCATTCTGAGTGAGCACCACTTTTATGGAAAATGATTCATAGCAACGTTCCCAAATTCCCACATTGAAACAACACTATAAAGATCTCACACAGCCGTGGTGGAGAATTGTGTTTGTGTCCTCATCTCCAGGGCAGCCTTGTGCTTGGATGCAAGGAGATGTAAACCAAGCCAATTACCGCAGCGCCGGTGTTGCAAGATGAGAACGGGGGGCGAGAGAGGCAGTAAGCAAGTTGGAGCTGAGGATTGGGAAGGATGAGAAAGTTAGAATCATATCAAAAGGAAGAAATCGGGCTCCACTCGAACAATGAAGACATTCAAATGATAAAAGCATGATAATATAGCAGATGTTTTCTTCTGTGCAGTGCACCACACACTCAAAGCACACTGGTGGAACTGCCGGGTTATGACAGATTTTTCTTTCTCCTTCTTCAAACCTTGGAACGCCCCACCCCGCAACTCTTGTCATTATTGATTAGCACTGTGGGCATGCTAGAGGAGTATTGTGGAAGTATGGGGGCATGGGGGGAGTCACGCTCGGGAAAAGGCCATGGTCTCCTATCAGAAAGGCTATCCATAATTTATCAACTAAACCAATGATGCGCCATGGCTCTTCCATTGTTCTGGTACCCTTATTTTTGCTGGGCTGTAAGGAGGTGGAGCGGGAGAGCTTGAACACGAAGCCAGCAGAGATAGATGCCTTAGAAAAGCAGACCAGATAATAATGATCCAGCCAATCCAAAGAAATGTGGGTTCTGCATACCCAGCAGCTCATAGGACTACTTTAGGGTTCCTCTCCTAATCTAAAGGGTATCTAAAGGTATCCTCAAAGCATTCAGAATACCATCACAAGGTTTCAAATCATTGAGTGTAAGAAATAATACGTTTTGTTTGCTGAACAGCGAAAGGTTAGCTCTAATAAGTAGCAACATGTGATGAATGCATGCTGCATGTAAGATTGCCTCATGTGGAGCTACGGGGTTCTGCCGTGAGATGTACCCAGTGCTTTCTCATATTTTTGACATAGAAAACGTATGCACCAGGAAGCCACGATCCATCTTGTGTTCCATTTGGCTTGGAGCAATTCTACATCGCAGCATGCACTGTAATTACATACGGAACATTATTAATATTTTCTTACTGTGAAGACCATAAAATGGATTCCTGTAAAAACAGTCACATTCATAAATATTAAATCCATGTGATCCATGTGCTCTTTATCCCTGCTTTTCAATATTCAAATGAAGTCACTGATGTGACTATAACACCTGTACAGATGTTTTTTATACATGAATATATTTCTGAATTGTTTGAAAAAAGAGTGGATGCCAAAATATGACAGCTGAATTATAGTAATCTGTTTATGGACATTCAGCAGCCGACTGCAACAAAAACATGACAACATCGTATATATAATACAGGCGTGACCTTTGAAAAATATTTTCTGTTTATCTCTCTTATCCATGCACCTCCTTCAATATCCACAACCGTCAGCAGAAGAGTGGACAGGACAAGCCATTCAGAGAATAACTACAATGCAACTACTCTGTCTCTAACAATTATTTGCAATACCATAGCTAAACAAGATAAATAATTTAGCATCTCTGTCTTAGGCGGTGTAATAAGCCGATGTCTCTATACAGCGGGGATCTGGCTGGCTGTGCAGTTTCTAAGTGAGATGGATGAGCCTAAGCCTCAACCGCTGAGGGGTGAAGTGAATTAGGCTCACATTAGGGGCTTACAGTTTACCATTACACTCAAAATGGAGAGTGGGCAAACCTCATTCCTCTGCTAAAAGAACCCAAGCCATACCTTAGTCACAGCTTAATGAATATAATTAAAAGTTTCAATGAAGCTAAGGTGAAATTTCATTAGTTATGATAGCAATTAAAATTTAAGATAACAATGACAAGGGTTATCTAATATATATATATATATATTGTGTGTGTGTGGTGTGTGTGTGTGTGTGATCTGCTGTGAAACATAGAAATTATGATAATTCAGTTAATTATGATGTGTAATGTGCTTACTGCACATATTTGACAATGGTAGATCAGAACTAATTTACTTGTTCAGTAGTATCAACCTTAAAGTAAATTAAACATCCTAGGGACACGGTAATCATTTTTTCTGCCTTGCTGAATATTGTATTGTCTTTCCAAATCCGTATGATTAACGCTAACATAGAGCTAAGTCATTTAGATCCATATCTATGAAATATGTTGCTGATTACGGAGATTCAACAATAAATTCAAAGTGTCATAATGCAAATAGAAACATAGAAACAGAATAAACAGAATAAACAGAATAAATACATACAGTGTATGCACTGTATTTATATCTCCCTAAATTGGCTAACTTATTAAATTAGAATGGCCCAAAATGCACACAGTTCAATTACCGATTCGACTTGAATTATCAAATGCCAAGGATCATAGTATAAGGGACAAAGGACAGAGACATTGAAAATAAAAGTCTTCTGACAGGCTTTCACCATGGTAATAAAATGTCAGAATGTCAAGGCTTTCTACTTGGCACTAGCCTCATTTGATACCCAATAAATGTATGACGACATTTCAGTGGATCAGTCAGGCAAAGGCCTGGGTCGCATTTTAAAAACATCTCCTGACCTTTCCACGGTGGCGGTAATTGCTAATGCCAGACAAGGAGAGAATGTAAGTCTCTTATGAGTCAGAGCACTGAGAACGGACCCAGTGGTGTCCATGATGGGAGAGAGGTCTGCAGCCTGCAGCAACGCAGGGTGGAAAACAGACAAACAAGCCCAGTCTCCGGGGAGAATCCTACCTACACTGCCGAGGAGAGGTAGCAGTTTACACCAAGCTATAACTGCATCCAAATCACCCCCAGTCAGCACAGATAATGAAAATAAACTCATCATATCCTATTGAAAAGACACAATACTCTTAAGTCTCAGAGGGATCCAAGTCTCATTTTCTTTACCTCTATCTCAATGTCTAGGGGCTACAAGTTGATGCCGGTGTGACGACAAATCCATTCTTCCCATTTCATTCCTCCGTTGCTTCTGCCCACTGCGGCAACGCTGTGGCAGAGACCGATCAGAGATTAGAGAGACATAAAGATGACTTCAAAATCCACTCGAAGAGAGGAAACAGTTCAGTCTGGAGCGCAGGAAACGTCTCACCAGTGAGCGTGTCTAAAGGAATTCATCACTGGGAATAAAAATAAAGCTCCTTTCATATGGAGTTATTAAGAATCTGCTTTTCCATCATGGTTATTCTTGCTGATGAAATGTCTCGTTCATGTTATATCTAAATAGGTAAAAGTCTGGGGCTTTCCATTTCAAATAAATCAGTTTTAGAAGTGAATGGAAACTATTGCGGGGGCAGTGCAGTTCTCAAGGTAACAGGTACGGTCTCATGCATTGATTCATACCATATCATATGCTAAACATTAGTAACAGGGAATAGTGGCGTGGTTGTTGAACAGCCCGTTGAACACTACGTACATTTCGCCAGCTGTGTTCAGCGAGACCTAAATCAGAGATAAGTAGTAACAGCTGTACACTTCACAAGCAGCACCATGTATTCGCTAAAAGTATAATGGCGTTACCGATACCTGCCACCAATCATGGGTCCCCAACAGCCCTTCTGGCCAACGAAGGAGGGACGTTAATCTCATCACCCAGGTCCATTGTTGACCTCACAAATCACAACCAGAGGAGACATTGGATGGATGGAAATATATGTGTTTGTGGCGCCTGGAACAGGACTTAAGCAGGTGTTTGCTTTCTGTGCCATCACCCGCGCCAGTGCTCACTCACTGCCCATTCGCATTATAGCCTTCAGCCAAAGAGACAGCTTGTGAGGCGCTGGCCCCTGATCCCAGCACATTAGTTTAATGCCTAGATCTGTGGAACGGATCCTGACTCCCTCTCTGGCTTGGCACAGCAGCCTGCCAGACAGACAGACAGAAACACACACACACACACACACACAAATACACACTCGCATACACACATGCATACACGCAAAGATACACTCTCACAACCTGCCCCCATCATACCGCAGTCCAGAAATGCAAAATAGCATCGTTAGAAATTGTACTTGCTTTGACTTTCTCTAGCTTCTCTAACTGGCATCGAACAGCGAACAGCTGTGTCAAGTGACAAAGACAGAAACGTTTCAGAATGTAGTATTTAACAAAAGTACAGGGCTGAAATACCCAAATGGCTTGGTGTGTTTGTACTACAGTCTTTTGTTCAAGATGTCTGCACTTAACGCATCATTTATTATTGTGGCGGTAACTCTCACCATAAGCCCATCATGTGCTCATGATTAGGAGTTATTTACCAAGAGTAAACAGGATCCACACGAGTAAATCACTGAGTAAATATACAGCAGGTTGTGCGATGACCAATCATCCTGTAAAAATAACTCCATCCATCCTCGTAGACACCGTCAGATGGAGACCATGGGGGCAACTAGCAACCCATCTGTCTGGATGTCAGCACCTATGTGTCAGTGCTTAGGAGGCACAATCTGCTCAAGATAACCTGCCAGAGGAAGTGACCAAATAAACATCTGCAGGTATATTTATACACCCTAGCCTCCACCATTAGCACTAGAGTCTGGGCCAGCATTAAAGCACATCATCTGCTAAGATGTTCTCTTCTCTCCTTTTCCCGGTTTCACCTGGACTCCAAGACATGTTGACAGCTGCAGAAGCCTGGAGTGGAGATCTGGGAGCAAACATATGGGCTGTCAGTAGAACGGGAGCGACAATCTCTTGTCAGGGATTTTTCATTTTGCCCGACAGTTGGTGAGGATGGAGGTTTTTTTTTTTACAAAGGCTGGCTGAAGGGACTGTCTTCAACAACAGGGTGCATGTGGTGAGATTACAAAAATAACTGGAGCCAAAATCACCACAGTGTCTAAATAGTGATCGAGCTGCATAAAGCGGCAAACGTGACAAACTGGCAAGACTGCACTATCAATACAACACTAGTGAACAATACACATCTCATGAGACACTCTGGATGTGCTGTATAATGTCTTCTGACAAAGAAACCATTTGTGGAAGGAAAGGGAAAATATCCTGGCAGGAAAATATAATTCCACTTCAGGAATAAATATAACTTGTATTATTGACTATTTTGTATATTGAGCATCATTCAATAAACTTTCATTGAATTGTGATTTTGTTAAAAAGTAAACTGATGGGGCATCATTTTTCATACCTGGTACATTACTAAATTAATTGGAAGTAAAATATGCTTCATTTCTACCCAGAAAATGTATTTTCTGTCTACCCAGACTGTATGTGGGTGGTGAAAAGAAGGAGTTTTGTGGATTGATGATTCATAATGGGATGATTGCAAACAATGCATGATTGTTGACTGCACGCGTTGTGTTATGAGCAGTAATTACAAGATAAAAAATTACAAACTGAATACACTGAATGCACAAATATAAAGTACATTAACTGTAAAGTGTAGCCACGGATGTGAGCCTTCAATAAGACAGTAGTGTCTAGTAGATAGAACGGTAGCTGCATCTCTCTATCTATCTATCTAATGGAGGGACAAAGCACTGCCACACACACACAGACACACACACACACTACAAAAATGTAAATCTTAACAAGTCATTTATTCGGAAATTTAGTCTTCAAATCGTATTTTCCTTAAAACGACCAATAGGGGTGAGATTATTGCACGTGTCAGTATCTTGAAACAAGACAGAATAAGGCAGATCACTCCACTAGTATCAGGGACTGTATGCAAATTAAAGAAAAGAATTGAAACAAGTTCATTTGCATTGGAAACAAGTTAAAGTATTTCACATCATTGGCAGAACCTTTTTCACTTGTTTTAAGAAAAATCCGATTTTATGACTCAACACTGGGTAAAATAACTTAAGATGGATTTGTTTTCGTTTGTTGCAGCATGCACACACACACACACACACACCTGTTTCTAATGCCTTGCCAACACTGGCCTCCAGCACAGTCCCCCACCCCTCCTCACCTTGTCTGATGTGACACGAACATCAGCGCTTGTTTGATCGGCCATAAATTAGGAGCTGTTTGCAGAGTTTAACCCCTTGTATAGGGGAGGGCTGTTTGAGGAATACGGAGAAAATGAACATAGCGTGTGTGTATGTGTGTGCATGTATGTGCATATTTCAGCCTGGGCTCAGCTCTATGCCGCTTCAGCTCTTGATTCCCTCAATAGGCTCCAGTTTAAAAATCTAGCACCATGCCCCTTGAATACAATTTCAGCTCCTATGTTCCCTTAAGATAATGTCAGGCCTTATGATCCCTCACCTCTATGTTCCCTTTATCTATGGAATATTAAATATGTCACAAAGCTGCATTTGTACATTTAGGTCCGTGCTTGTAAACTCAGTTTTGCAAGTTTGTACATTCAGTTCCGGGCTTGCAATTTTTATTTTACAAGCTGTGAGGCACAAGTTCACGTGCAGATGTCACGTTTTGTACACCGTGTTTTGAACAGGAAAAAAAAAGATCTACTAGACAGAGAGGACCTTCAACTTCGGACCAATCAATTTGCTTGGGGTTGCTACGAAAAATACAATTGGCTAGATAATTCCATCAAATCTTAATGACAATTAAAATTGCAAGCACAGAACTGAAAGTACAAACCTGCAAAACCAAGTTTACAGATACAATTTTGTGACATACAGTATATAATATTCCATATGTATCCCTCAATCCAATGTTTTCTTTTCCAACACTGTACCATTTAAAAAAAAGAGAGTGAGCACTCTACTCAACCATCCAGAAAGTGTCATAGTGATGAGAGGAAAGTGTGAGAGCACAACAGGGGACAACAACAACATCATCATTTCAGTTACAACCCTGTTGGGGAAAATGGTTGTCTGTGGTTGGGTTGCAACAGCTGCTAAGTGGAATCACATTCTACTTACCATGACCATTTATGGAGAATGCACATGGTGATGGAAGTCTAATCGTGGGATTTTCATGTATTCAAAACTATACATGTTTAGAAGAAAGCGTCTTGATACACTGATTGCGTTGACATGTCAATTATTGTGTTTTGAGACCAGGAAAAGGAGTGTAAAAGCACATTTCCACACCTTCATTTTGAATTTGTACATGCTGTAAAATAATTAGCATTGTGAGTGTTGTGACACACCAAGACAACAACAACGAAGAAACCGTGCGCCACATGTTGTAGTGGTGGTTCAGTGACTATAGTGCACTCTCCTGGGAAACCATCCATATGCTAAAAGCGTTCAAATCTAGCTCATAGTATGCTGTTACATTGCTCTCCTCTTTTTCCTGTATCTTTACTGTACTTTACTTTACTTTACTGTAATGTGAAAAACAAACCTAAATGCAGACTCTCTCGGTTTTAAATGAAATGTGTGTGCGCAATAAATCTCTATTTTCACCCAGCTACAACATCTGTACAAACTTTTAATGTACTTTGGTGACTGATGCTTATAATGCCAAGGATTCGATCAGCTCAGCTGCCTTGTGTAGTTGTGCAACACTTTTGAACTGTATAGATATTTCAAAAGTGTCTCCACTTCTACAGATCAGAAATCTGACACGGGTCAGAAAATGTAATGTAGCATTCCAGATAGATAGCAATGTAAAAATAGTAATTTATTATTCAAATACCTTTTCACTTTTTGTAAGTAAAGGGAACATAGGACTGACCTTTTTACCCATGTCACTAATTATTTCACTAGATGATCTCACATCTGACCATACAGCCTCTTTTTGCAGCTTCATTGTTATATTGAACCAGGCCATTTTGTCTGCTTGGCTAGTGTTGTCTCCTCCCCCGATCCATCATCGCAGTCCTGCTTATGGTTGAAAAGAAGGTGACAGGGTCTCTAGGCTTTCAGTTTAGTTTGAGGAGTTGCCTTTAGGGTCCTGACGAGGATAACTGGCTTCACGCACCGCCTGCCAATAATGTTAACAAGGACCCACAGCCCCATGTTGATGTGGCCTGTTCCAGCACTGGAGGGATGGCTGGCAGTAGTGGCCATATCTCTCCCACATGGTGTCCAGCTCTCAGGAATCTTCCCCGCAGCTCGCAGCACAGCACTCTCTCCGTTCAGCCGGAGGACACGACACACATCCCGCCCATATCACACCGAGCACCCAGTACGGCTTCCATGTGTGCTGAAGCACCTGCACCTATTCTGTATACCGAAATGAGGAGGCGAGAGACAAATTGTGACGTTTTTAGATAAACTGTGCGTACTACGCTACATTACGCTTTTATGGTAACAATGAACAATGAAAACGGCGTTGTTAAAATTATCTCTTCACACACACTGGAGTGAGTGACATTTGTTTGTAGTTTATGGAGATTATAAAGATTCATGCTGCTGACACTATGTGAAAAAATATCTTGCCTTGATTTTAAAAATAGTTTCAAATATTTGAACTCGATGAGTGGCGCTTGATTGATTGTGCCAAGCACTGCCTTAAAAATGGTAACATTTTGTTTTCCAGGCCGGAATATAAATGTATTTTACCACTGATGTATTCATTTTGACCCAGGTGTGCCTGTAGATTTGATTGAAAACAGCAGAGATTTAACGGATGTAGGAACACAAGGCATCAGTATTATGGCTCCGCAACATTTCTGCCTGATTATACACGTTTAGAGATGGGTGAGAGGGGAAAACAAACCGTACAACATGCTTGAATGGAACATTTCTGAACCAGGGCAATTGGCTTGTTGTGTATTAGTGGTATCATTTCACGGTACTCAGGCGATTTCAACACACTCACTCCTCCTCCCCAACTATTATGGCATGCATAATCAAGAGGTGGCACAATCATTCATCGGGCTTTGATGGGAGTTATTTTGCGCCCAAAGGATGGATTTTTTGATTTAAGATAAACAGAAACGATGTAAGCAAAGGCAGTAGTTGTTCACCCAACTCAAAAGTCCCAACATTTAATACATAGAACTAAATTATTATCAAAGCATTTTGTGGACGGAGGCTTCCCCTCATAAGTGAGCTAATCAGTTTTAATGGGTATGCTTGCTGTAATCATGGTGCCAACACAGTCCCAAGGCTCGGGGCCTATTACACTCTGTAAAACATTAATGACTCTCCAGTATAAAACCATTTAAAAGCAACTCCCAGAAGACATGGAAGCCCAACAAACCCCTGCTGAGCACTCTTGAGACAACTCATCTCTGAATGTGCCTCTGTTCCCAAGCTTTAACCACTGACCTTGGTAATAGAGCGTTATCGTTGTTCTTAGAAAATGGTGACTAATATAGAGGGCGTGCACATGTTGACAAACTAAAAGCTAAAGCACCGTGAACAGGCTTTTTGAGTGGATTGAAGCCTAAATAAAGTTTGGGGAAAAAGTGTCTCGGGGGAAATTATGGAGTCACTGAGAGCCAAAATTCTGAATGCAAAAGTGTGCTGTCAAAAATGGACTGCATGAAGTACTAAATTGCATCATTTGGTGGTGAATGGGCTGCCTTATTGTCTTGGCTGGTCTGTTAAGCTTGCGTACGCTCCTGCCAGCTGTGACAGGCCATCAGTGCGAGCAGCTGAGAGTGTCTGGACAGCTAGACCGGAGCTCGTGCTGGACGGTTTGGTCCGGAGACAGGCGAGACCTCGCGTAAAGATCCTCCTTGCCCTTAATTACACTGAGGGAAACGAGCGTGATGTCGTCCCTCTGATGCTCAGGACGTGTCATCGTAGCACAGCAGTCAATCCGTTCACTGGCTTTGCAGAACTCCTCCATCTCATGAAAAACAGCCGGACGGCCGAGCAAATAGTAGACAGGAGGATGATAATAACTAGTGTGATGGAGTGACCGGCTCTCGGTGAGATGAGCTGTGGATGGCTCACATCACGGAGAAAAAGGAATCACGTGGAATCAGAAAACAACCATTGTGTTGATGATATTTGTTATTCATCGATCATGGTACTATCAAAGTTTACAGTAGCTCAAAAATGGGTGTTGTGAAATTGTAATCCTAAATCAGCATAAATGGAAAGGAACCGAAGACTGCAAACAACAATGAAAATGATGAAGCACCTGGAGTCCACTTCGATCATAAAACATTTTCACTCTCCTTTTATCATCCAGAACACCAGCGAGCAGACAGTTATTGTTCAAACAAGTGTATCTGCACTGTAATGTGCCATAAACATATCATGGGGGCACAATCTTCAATATGGCGACGGTAATAGACCGTAACACCAGTGATACAGAAAATACCAGTCTGGAAGAGGTGCCATTAGGTGGAAGTAATGGGAGAACGGGTAATAGCACTATTAACTGAGAAACAGCAAGCTCTTGCATTGTCCTGCATGGCACTCGGCACAGTAGATGATATTTAGGAGATGAACATTAGGCCACATTCTCACTACCATCGTTCAAGTTAGGACCTGTGTGGGCCTTTAAACCATGTTGTGATTACAAATTATTTTTTCTAATGAATTTTGGGCTTCGTGTTTCATTAGCTTACTGCTAATTGAAAATGTTATCAAGCTA
>OMOT01027730.1:0-12854 GCA_900312575.1 Acanthochaenus luetkenii | reverse complement strand
ATTTCTTTCAGCAGGGGGAGTCAAAACAAATCAGATTCCAGCCCCAACTTTAGCTAACCATGATGGACTTGTATGTGCTTTTTGCCGTAGTTTACCATCTCTGGTGTTCATACAAGGTAAGAGCACATGAAGAAATAGCTGAATATGAGCATCATTGTTCTCACCTGCCCAAACAAACTGAACTAAAGGAGTAAATGCTGCAGAGCACTGCTCCAAACGCGCTTGGTGTGAACACGGCCCAAGTAATATTGTTGGCTTCAAGTGAAATTATTGGTTTTCCCATCAACTTGCCTATTGGTAGACTTACTGTAGATTTATTCCTGTGTCCTCCAGATTATCCGGCTGCGCAGCGAGTTAGACATTGTGCGTGGGAACACCAAGGTGATGTCAGAGATGTTGACTGAGATGGTACCAGGACAGGAGGACCCTTCAGACCATGAGCTACTGCAGGTTAGGAACCACTTGTGTGTGTATCTCTGTGCATTTGCAAGTATGTGTGTTCCACCATTCCACTCCGTCCTGGCTTCCTTATAAATAAAGGACTTTTTCATGAATGGACAAACATAAAACAGTATACATTTATGGTAACCTGAGACCACTAGAGGGGGCTACACACTTGAAGAAAACATGTGCATGTGTGCATTTAGGAGCTGAATAGGACGTGCAGATCCATGCAGCAGAGGATAATGGAGCTCATCTCCTGTGTGTCCAATGAGGAGGTAACTGAGGAGCTGCTCCACATCAACGACGACCTCAACAACATCTTCCTACGCTACGAAAGGTCAGAACACACCGACAGACACATGTACACATGCACGTGTAGACAACAGCTCTAGCAAACCTTACACCAGCGCATGCAAAGATTAGATTACTTAAGATAAACAGTTTCCCTCCCCCTCCCTTTCTTCATCTTGTCCTTTCTTTGCCTCAGGTATGAGAGGTTTAGGTCTGGGAGATCTGCGGCTCAGAGCGTCAACAATGGGGTGAGTCGGCAGTTGGTACCTCGGGGTGGTGAAACGTCCTGCATTTGCGTCACTCCTTTACATTACATTTACTTTACTTTTCCTGGTTGACGCCTGTCTGAATCCTCCAGGCTTCTTTCTGTGCTACTATTACATCTTCCATGGCATGGAGTTTTTCTGCAAATATTATCTCTTTCTTACTCTGTCAGTCAGACTTTTTAATGTCTTGTCTTGTCTTCTTAATGCTGTTATCATGCCAATACAATGTGTTCTTGCACAGGCATGTTAATGGTATTCATATTGTTTTTCTTCCTTTCTGTTTTATGTCTTTTATGGCTAGCTGAGGCAGGCAAGTATGAAAATATTGTCACCCTCCCTAAATAATTAGTACCATGTGTTTCTGTATTTTGAACCCAGAGGACCTGTTGAAACATGGCTAAATAATATGGGCCCCGCCTCCACCGATATGTTTAGCCCCATATGGCATGTTTTGACCATGCAGCCCCCAACAGTAAATGACCCGAACCCAGAGGCAGATTGATATTGACTGACATATGATGATGGAATAGAACCGTAATGGTAATATATATGGCAAATATGTCCCTAGAATCACTTACCTACCGTACTCTCAAATTAGATCTCCAGCGGTCAGGGGTTGACATAATACACACATACGTTTCAATCTTCCCTCCTCCCTCCCTGCTGTATTTCTACCTTCTTAAGGGGATTGTTTTATCTTTACTAAACAGCCAACGCCTGAGGCATTGGTCATTACTATGGTAACTGAAAGTACTTTCAAGAATGAAATGTCAAGTTTGTCTCACTCTTTTCTCTTGTCACACCCATTTTCTCAAAGCAAATACCTTTGAATCCTAAATGTGTCTGTAATGCAGAACAGTATACTTTTGCTGCTTTGGACCCCCTTAAGAAAAAGCGTTCCATGATGTGCTGCTTTCCTGAGTCATGGGTGTTTTCATGCTCTGCTGAAGCTAACCAATAACGTTCCCCAAGAGTCTGCGCTTGCTCCTATTACACACCATGTCTTTATTTTGTATTCAGACCATGCGTTTAGTGTTTTAAAAAAAAAAAATTAAAACACAATCATGATACTGTATAATAACCCCGCCTTTCCTTAGACTTCCATAAAGGGATTTTCTTTTGCCGCACTTGAGCCAGTGTCTCTAAATCCTTTTCTCTGCTCCTCCTGTGTTTTGTCTCATCATTGAAGTGACAGCCGTTCCCACCTCCTTCTTCACCAGGTCCTGAGTGAGGCTACAGAGGACAACCTCATAGACCTCGGCCCGAGCTCCCCAGCGGTGGTCAATATGACGAACACGGCTCCGACCAGCTTTCCCCCCACCCTCATGGCCCCCGCAGGCAGGCCCTCCTCCCCAGCCTCCTTGGCCTCACGCCTGGCTGGCCTTGGTATGTACCCCTACCTCGAATACTAGCCAGCACCCAAGCTTTCACTCTGAGATCGTTTTGGGATTGTTATTCAGAGCAAGAATAACATATCATAACTGTCTATAGAGGGCTTGAGGTGACATAACGCACTCTCTGGCAGCCATATTGGAAGGCCTCTATAGGAAATGTGTTTGTACTGTCAAATTCTGTTTTGAGCTGTATGGCAACTTTAGCGTCAAAGTGTAGTTTTTTCTGCAGACGTGGGTGCAGACAGCGTGAGCGGTACCTTGAGCTCGCTGTCCAGCTGTAAGCCTCCTGCTGCCCAGGACGACTTTGACATGTTCGCACAAACCAGGTCCGGAGCTCTGTCTGAACCACGCAAGACGTAAGGACACATCAGAGATCTAGTCTTAAAGCTAAACTACATTCGTTGCAATGCATCTAAGCCTATAGAGAGTGAATGAATATTTGCTGCCCAGCTCTTGCTTTCAGCTTTCAACGAGGAAAACGATCCTTGTTTCTAACGGGATTCTAACAGTCCATGTCTACTTCCTGTCTCAGAGCTGCAGCAGCAGACAGCCATGCCATTGGTGGCGTTCCTCCCACTCTGGATGTACGACAGCCAACTGTAGGAGGGGTGAGTCTACATGACGCAGGCTTTTATATTTGACGTAGTCTTTCATGTTCAAGCTATGTTTTCATAACCATTTACATTTGGAGTGTGTGTGTAGTGGGCTGTGCCGTCATGAAGCAGACATTTTCTCTCTCTTTGTGTGCTGTTGACTTGAGCACCTTAACAGCTTCTACGTATTCAGTAATACCCTCATGTTCCACATGAATTACTAACCATACTGACTTAAGATTACGTGGCTCCTCAGTGGTAGTGCATGGCCTTGGCCTAACCCTATTGTCACACTTCACACTCGACTGAACTGTCAAGCAGGTTGGGAAATTAACACCACTGCCAGTCAATTGTTGCTAATCTTTGGCTGTGCCTGATGAGTCAGGGTGCGATCACACCATCAGTTTTTCTTTGGTCCGAACCAAAGTGGAAAAGTTGACTTGTTGTATTTTATTATGTGATTCATTTACCAGGAACCAGGACTCATAAACAAAAGTCACATGGACTCACAAGTAGCTATTGAACCAAAATCTGATTCCAGCTAAGCATTATGGACTTTCTTTCTTTGTCGTAATTTACCTTCATGCCAGTTAAGAACACATGAAGAAATGTCTGAATATGAGCATCAACCCAGACTGCTATTTTCCCTCTGTTATTTTTGTTATGCTAGGCTTTCCAAGCATGAGGAACTGCTGGCTGTCAGATGCTAACATCTGTCTCCTTGTACCTATGAAAACGTGTGTTTTGGGGTCGTTTCCTGTAATTGGTCCGGATTACGTTCTCAATCCTAAAACACCACATCCACTTGGAAGAGGACCGAGACCTGCATTTTCAGGTGTCTCGTGCCGTTATTTGGTGCCATCCGAGTTCGAATCGAATTACATGGCATGTAGGGCTGCAACTAACAATTATTTTCATTATCGCTTTATCTATTGATAATGTTTTCGGTTAATCGACTAATCATTTAGTCTATAAAATAGTGACAAATGGCTATTGCAAGTTACTAGTTTGACCAGCTGCCAAAAAAAACCTAAGTATTAATTTTCTAGTAATATGAAGCAGAGAAAAACAAGCAAATCTGCATTTGTGAATCTGTAACGGCAAATGTCTGGTATTTTTACTTTATAAGTGACTAAAACGATTAATAGATTATCAAAATTATAATCGATTCCTTTTCTGTCAATCGATTAATCGACTTATCGTTTCATCACTAATGGCATGCCCAGCTTAATCCACATGGTGTGGCTGTGTGGATTGTTTCTCATAGCTTTCAGTGGGTGTGATGTGCCGCACTAATCGGTTTCCATTCCATTTCATTTTGGTTTTCTTTTTTTTTTTTCTCTCCCACAAATGCATTCTTAAGTTACATTTAAGTTGATACTGAAGTTCATTCAAGTCATATTTTCTGTTCTGTTTGGGGTGGGATATTTTTCTGTTTTCTATCCCTGGCCACCTGTGGCGGTCTCGGTGTCGCCCCCTAGGGTGTCGGAGGCCAGTCCTCTGTCATGGATGACATAGAGGAGTGGCTGTGTACTGATGTGGTGAGACCATCATGATTTTATTTCTGCCTGCTGTTCTCCCCTTCTTTCTCCTTTTTTACATCTATGGTATTCCCTAATCTCCGTTTGACTGTGACTGTTTTATTGATGCCAGAAAGTAACATATTTCTCTTCGTTTCCTTTCCTTTTTTTATTTTTCTCATTACATTTCCTCACTCTTTGACCAATCACGTGTCTGGACACCTCAGCTTCCTCTTTAGTTACTAACAGTGTGTTGTGGGGACAAACTGACATTATGGGAGCCTGGTCTCCCAAAATGTCGTGAAATGAGCATAATGTCTTAAAATGCAAATATGTGCTCCTGGCACAAAAAGGGAGAGGAACACGTTTTCCCACCATGGAAGGTTTACATGAAGGAGACACGACTAGAAACAGGCAGTAGTGTGACATTGAACTAGCATGATGGAAAGTAAGGGTGTTGTGGTCGGGATGGTGGATGGATGGATAAATCTGCCTGACGACCCGGGTTCAATTCCCAACTCGTGCAGAGAAGGTTTTTTCTGTTTTGTGAAGTTTGTATTTTTAGCAAATTAGTATTATATTTTTTATTTATTTAACTATGACCAAAACATTACCCTAACCATAACCAAATTGTTTCAGTTGCCCAAACCCAACCCTAAGGTTAACCTAAGTTGTTTTACTTAGCTAACTTAACCATTAGCTAAACCTTTTAACATGATGAAAATTGGGTGTCCAATTTGTGGTATTGTCACATTACGGTACATTACATTACGGCATTTAGCAGATGCTTTTTATCCAAAGCGACCTACATATCATCATACCGTTTTTGCAGAGGTGCCAACCTGCTCAACGGGAGCAATTTGGGGTTAGGTGTCTTGCTCAAGGACCCTACGACAGTTTTTGTTGTTTTTTTCCCCCGGGAGGAGCTGGACTCGAACCTTCAACCTTGCGGTTGCTGGGCGGGAACTCTACCTCCTGAGCCACTGCCGTCCCATGATCCAATTTGTGTCCACAAGTCGTAATAAAGTGTTTCAAGGGTTTGTGCTCAATTCGTTACATTTTATAAGGCTGTGTTCCATAATGGAGCGGGAATATCTCTGTCTTGGTGGGGAAAGCACCTGGTTTATTGGTTTTGGTGTTCAGTTTAATTTAAGAAAACGTGGGTAGACGATGTATGAATCTGTGTATCGTTGGTGGTAAGTTTCATCTATAAAGAATGTAGAGGGCGCTGTTGTGGCTGGTTTTCTTTTAATTGGTAGTTTTGGTCGTGTGCAAAGTCATCAAAATACTACTCGGTCAGCTTCTGGTGGTTTGCAGTGTATAACGTTTTGCGAAGCCAACTTTGCACCCGAATGTGACATTGTTTTCTTCACTTTTCAACAGAAAGGAGATGAGGGTGAGGAGGGAGTGACAAGTGAAGGTGAGACAACTCTTAATCTCCTTTCCTCCATTATTCCCTTCAGTAGATTTTCCGCTGTGTCAGCTACATTTTGACCGACTCCGAGTATTTCCCCTCAAATTCCATCTTTCTCTCCCCTCCCTTTTTGTTTTCTTCTCTTCCAATCTTCCAGAGTTCGACAAGTTTCTAGAGGAGAGAGCCAAAGCTGCAGAGGTGGCTCCCAGCCTACCGTCGCCCCCCAATGGCGAGCCTGGGGCAGCGCAGGAAACCCCGAGCCGCAAGAAGACCGTCAGAGCAGAGGACACACTCTTCGCCATGTAGACCTTTCACCTTTGACCCCTAAGCCCCGGCCTAAGACCCGACCAGCCGAGCAGCGGCATCCTAGGACCGGCTGATGTGACACGCACATACATTCACGCTCAATTGGAGTTGTCCATCACAACACCATCAGCTTAACTCTACTCAGCTACACTACAGAGATTTATTTCCCCACGTTGTGGTTTTGTCTTCATGAAATGGGAATCTTTCACGTTGTCAGTTAATTGCTCACTAGACAAAAGGAAAACCCAACCAATGGCCTATTTTGATCCACTACCAGACAATGGATCTCACCCGTACGATGACCAGCAGTGGAGACATGGAGGCAGCCTGCTCATTTCTTCTCCATCATGTGTGACGGATCCGTCTTTGAGGATTTCCTCAGCCTCTTGTGGACTGTAGAGAATCGACAGCAAGCCCTCATGTCCCAGTTAAGCTGTGCACCTCAGTCCATGTCAGACGCAGGATATCCGTGTCCTATCCAGGCCCTCAGTGGACGGAACGCGGATGATAGGGAAGTGCCTGTCATAGGCAGTAGCACTGAGCGTGCTCTCAAGGATAAGTGCAGTATCGTTTCAGTGTTAGTATCAGCCCCATTACCTTTGCTCCACGTGATTAACAAAGTCAGTCTTGGTTGAGTCTTGCTTTTGTTGTATAATTGTAAATGACAAATGTCAAGTGTGTTAGTTGTGTGTATATTTAAGCAATCTGTGTACGGGAGAGATGTTGATTTATAGTAGATTGTGAAAAGGGCATAGGACGCTGCTTATCTTTCCAGCTGCTCTCACAGACGGTATTTACCTCGCTTTTTCAGAAGGAAAGGGAACAGGAAACATTAGAAAATTGACAATAGATAATTTACAACAGCTAATGCATTGCCACGGGCATTTAGCTTTCAAACGATTGGCGAAATTGCAGACCATACAAGGAAATGTTATTTTGCAAGTCTGGCTTTTTATGTTGTCGTTTTCTCTGACAAAACTGAACTCAAGTTGTTTGATGATGATTAGTTGGTCACACCAAAATATCATATTTTGAGATTATTTTGCGCAGATTTTATTAGCCGACAGTTGCTGTTTGAATTTCTTTTTGTAGGCGGTTGATCTTTAGCAATAGTACTAGTAGTACTATTATAAACTCTAATTATCCATCTGCTGAAGAATACTAATTATTCTTGTGTGTGTAATCCTCCATAATATGCTGTAGATGCGTTCCGGTCATGAATTGACAATGATTAAATTCACGGGGAAAGGAAGCGCTGAAGGGACACGTGGTCTCATTGGTTAACTTTTAACTGAGTGGATTGTGCTGTACATTTTCAGTTTCCAGGACCAAATGTGTGCTTTGTTCTGGATGTGATGGAAGGTCACAGAATAAATAATCGAGGGTATTCAGGGTTGTTCATACGCAGTTGGGTCCAGGCTTCGGTTTGAGATTCACAACTTTATATCCAGAGACGCAATATGACTTCAGTAATCGCACTACGAAAGCCGCTCGCACATTATTTGGTGTGCGATTTCTCCCTTATTTCCGTGTTGCTGACATCTTAAAAAGGCCTGACCTTTCAACGTGACATTTGTTGTTTCAGAAATGAGCAAGCCGCACACACACAAGTGCTGCAAATGAGACGTTTACATCACAGTACACGATCACAGCGAGCTTAGAGCGACCGCACGCTTGACAGATGCACTACCTTTCACCTCGCACTGTAAACGAGCTGGAGCGGTTTGACCGCTTGTAATCTGTAATTAATGAGAAATGCTGGGAAATATTTTTGAGTGTAGAAATAATTTATTCAGTGTTATTTTTTTGTTCTTCGGATCTCAGTATTTTAAAAAATCATTTAATTGCACAAAAGGAAAATGAGAACTGATCTACTTTGTGGGACGGGATGAGACATTTCCATGTTGGTGTGGGTTTGGTTTTTCTTTGGGGGCGGCGGCTTCTGTTTATGGAGTTCAGATGATCCTTTTTCTACATTGCTGCTGGCTCATGCATCTTACCGTTTGTAATGGTTATGTGGATGTTCTTGTTGGTTGAGCGTGTCGCAACAGTAAATACATGGTTATAGTTTATACGGTAATGTATAACGAATCGACGGTGGCTGTTCACTCAACTGTGTGTGTGTGTGTGTGTGTGTGTGTGTGTGTGGTACTGCAAGGTAAAGATGTGTTATGAATCTCGGCGGAAGGAAAAAGAACAAAGTCATCCCGCACCAGTTTCACACGGGAACAAAAGGCTTCTTTGTATGTACAACATGAAAAGGGAGGCTGTGCTGTGCGACTGCTACGTTCTTGAGTTGCCCCGTCTCTCTTTTCTCTCTGTGTTGTTTGACTTGTGCATGAACTCTAATAAAACATTAGCAGAGTGTGAGATCCGCCTCCTGGGCTTTGTCTCGTTCTTTTATCTGCACGCTCCACTTCATACCAGTCAAAGGTGTGGAGGAACTGGGAAATGATTCATGCAGCCTGTTGTAATGCCGCCCAACGCTGTTTCATCAAGTCATTTGCTGCACTGCCACCATTCAAGTCCGCTACTTGGCACCCGGTCCTTCCACTGGATTCCTCTTCAGATGGTAATAGCAGCTGAAGTTGACCTGTAGTAAACCCTCGCCATTTACCTTGGCCTTCTCTCTCTCTCTCTCTCCCTCTGGAGGGCCTGGGCCCCACACCAGGGGCCTCCCCATTGGTCGTTGGGAATGGCCTCATCCTACAACGTGGCCCCTCACATTGTGCTCCGGTCACTGGAACGTTTTCCCGGTCAAAAAGGAAGGGGTGTGTCCCACAGTAGGCTGCGGCACACGGCTCGTACTCTCGCAGGATCCCCGTTCCACTCGGCGCAGAGAGACGCTGCAGTTTGAAATGAACGGCTGCTTTATAATCGGGTTAAAGAGCTGTTGCGTAACAGAGGTGCCGGTTGGATTTCTCTTTGAAAGGTAAATGGCTGCGTTGATGTTCTCCGTTCGATCACTGGGGGATTTGACAAAAACCTAGAGGCTTTTTAGATATACGTTTGATGTATTATGATGTGTGGTACATCGCGCGAGAAAAATACATTCAAATATGGTAGTACATCTTAAAACGACACTTTTTAGTTGTGCTGCTTGTTGGTGTGCGATACAGTGTAATGTTACTGTGCACTGCCACATGTGTCGATAGTAACTGAGGAAGTATTTCTAGTTATCTGAAGTCAATACACGTAAAGCCCAGATAGTCGCTCTTAGTTGGGCCTGGTTGTGATAACCAAAGACAAAGGAATCCTATTTTGACAAGCAGCACATTTAACATCACATGTGCTGCAGAAGGTTCTCTGTATGGAACCTGTTGGATCCCTGTTGGATCCCTGTTGGATCCCTGTTGGATCCCTCAGTGCTGACCGAGGAACAGACGTGTGGAGGAGCCAGTCTCTCCTCCCCACCCAGGATAGTTTGGTTTACCAGCACCGCAAGTTGTTAGCGCACCCTTGTGGTCGGATTACACTGCATGACGATGACACGAGTGTCAAAGGTCAAGTTGTGCGGAAAGGCTCCAGAAAATCCTCATCAAAGAACATCCACCTTCGAAACAGACCGAGTGGACACATACTGTATCCCGCCTGAAAATATAACTGTCGATACGCTCATGAATCCCCACCACAGGCACCGGGTCACCTGCCGAGCCACAGAGGAACAGAACCGGGCTTGGAAGTCGACGCTGGCCAGAGCTGTGGTGCATTGTAGTTGCATTGCACGTTTGTTGACGCTGTGCAATGTTGCTGCTTTGCAACAGAGAACTCGGCCTCAACGCAACTCAACCACGAGCCGCCGACGAGTCACCTTGAGATGTGCAGTCATCCGCGACCTCGTCAGCTCGCCGGCGTTCCTGCGAGCAGCAGAATGCATCATTTTAGCGTAGCGTAACAGAATAAAGTTACTTTTTAGGGGGTTATTTAGAATACGCAACGCCGTTTCAAGTATTTTCTGTTGCTACCCAACCCTGTCAAATGTGTATATAGCCTTTATGTGTTTTGGGCTTCCTGCCTCTGGTGTCATGTGATTGGGTTCCAGCTGCAGCTCACATCAAACTGCTGATACCTCTGGTGTATAAGAGAAGACTCAACCTTTCCCTGAGCATGTTCAACAGACTTTTGGCACATTTCTAACGTACATTTTAATTGGAATGTCAAACCCTTTCCTTTATTATATTCCCTATTCTCCATTTCCCCTCCCAACGGCCTTCTGGTCAGGTCTGTATTCCCAGCAGGGACATCCTGCGTCCTCACAGCAGCGGTCGAGGCCCAAGGTTCTCCGCAGCGAATACTGTCCAAACGTAAACATGTCCACAACTGGCATTGATTGACACGGTGTGTTGATGTTCTCACGCTCTCCGAGCCATTCAGAAGCATATCCCACCTAAAACTGCGGCGGCGACAAAAGCCACAAAATGGCAAAGGGCCGAGATGTGCGTGCGCGTCAAAGTCCTGAGGCTATTTCACCCAAATGTTCACTATCGATGCCCTTGGGATCAGCATTCCGACGTGGGCTGTGGGCATTATGCACGTCGGCTCGGTCGCACACACCGCCAACCACGGCGGTTGTTAGTGGAGCGCGGGAGAAATGACACGCGGCCTCCCTCGCCGACCCAACAAACGGAACCCGCTCTCATTAGAACAAAGTTCATCTTCGTCCCCGTAATCCCGGTCGCGGAAACAAACCGTTCGAGGCTAAATGACCCGTTTGTGTTTACGATCTGCCCGTTATCAACGTCGCAGATCAATGGTTTCCCAATTTCCTCTACCTCCAATTCAAACACAATGCAGTTGCCGATCTCAGACAAAATAAACCCACGTACGCTACACAGGACCGAGGACGTCTGTAGGCAATTAGGAACACAAAAGGGACGAACCGGGTGAAACAAAATGGTTGACGTGAGAAGAGTGGTTTTAATAGAGGCCACTCACAGGGACACTGAGCCAGCAGCCACGGGGTTTCATATATCCACCGACAACATATTATGTGCATTGACTTTTCCGGGCCCGGCTGGTGCCTGGCGTTCTCCTTAGCCGTCTCCAAAGACCCCTGTAGCCTCGGAGCACTTTATGCTAAGTTAATTTACCCAAATATATCCACGGCACGGCGGCGAGCAGCTCGCTATTCAACATCAACAACTTTTGTTAATGGAAACTTGCTGATCCATAAACGTTTGTTGCCGCTGCAGACGTTCGCTGCGGGGCAGTTCACATATGAACGTTTAAAAAAAGCCCACAGATCGATGAGGGGCATTTGCAAGGAGGCATAAGGTGTGTTTAATTATAATTGCGTCAGCGGTTTGGGGGAGGGGGGTTAAGTCTAGGCACGGGCCCCCCCCCCCCTGTATTTAAATAGGGTCACATCTCGGCCTCACCTTGCAAGTGTTACGCTATATTAAATGCCACTCATGTTAAGCGTGTTGAAACCCCGTCTCTGATGTAGTCACGACGTAATATAAAGGTTAAATTGAAAAATGTCCCTTCAACGGCAGGAACACGCCATGATTGATCTCCCTTGTACAGGAAATGAATGTTAGCCCAGACCTCTGTTTCTGTGGAAGTCTTTAAGTGCATGAATACGATGTGTTATAATAAGGGGCGACTGTATCGGGATTAGAATTTAAGTGTGTCAGTCAAACGGGATTTGAAAAGGTCAATGGAAGAAAAAACTAAACCGGATCAGGATCTGAGCTCCATCGTAACTGACAACGGTGTTGACTGGATTACAGGTGTAAGTGCGACTACGTGTCACTGTTGTCGTCGTGAAAACCCCGTAACTCCCATGTTGGGCGATTTTCACGTTTGAAACGGAAGGATCGCACGCTCCTCTTGGCATTAATGAAAAAATGTTATTTTTTTAATGCTGAATTCCTTGTCAGAGATTGTTGCCCCGACACACACACATGCCCACACACACACGCACACACACACACACAAATAACCTGTTTTGTCAGGAATGAATCTGTCATAGTGACGTGAAACAGGCTGACAGATGACGAGGAAAACCGTACGACTGGAAACAAGATCCACGTTTATGAAGAACACCGTCGCAACAGCTGATCAGAGAACATTCCGTGAAATGGTTTTGGTCTTTTCTGATCTGATGTGGACGTCGACACACCGTACGTCTGTCTGCCCACAGCTCCTGTACACACAGAGAATACTGTAAAACTAGTCTGTCAGCACTAGACACTGGACATATAATGACAATATGAATACTGTACTGTGTTGTTCTGATATTCAAGTTTTTCTTTTGCATGAATTCTTATATGGCGTAACGTTTTCTTTAAATGTGTCTTTTTTTTTTACATTCAGAATCCATCACACATTACTGTAACTTTGTTCCTCATTTACACTTTCAAGTCAATAAAACTGTTGAGGAATCTGTCTTTGTCCTTATTTCCCAGTTTTCAGACACAGACGGAATAACACCAAGTCCTGTCTCAATGTTCTCTGGTTTTCTCTCTCTCTCTCTCTCTCTCTCTCTCTCTCTCTCTCTCTCTCTCTCACAGACACAGACATATATACACACGCACACAGTCAATATTCCTGGACATTGTGGTGTTACATTTTTCAGCAAATTGTATGTCTTTGTTTCGTATATCCTGTTGCTTTATTCCTCC
>OMOT01027729.1:0-10697 GCA_900312575.1 Acanthochaenus luetkenii | reverse complement strand
AGCACCGCCTCAGTGGTCCCGGTGCGCTCTAACGACTCGGTGCGGGTCCGGTTCCACGCGGCGCTGCGAACGACCTACAATATCACCTTTCTCCCACACACACACACACCCGCAACAGGTGTTTCTTTCAGGTGAAACACCGACTGCGCTCCTCCGGTGACTTCCTGCTCTCGCCCTCTGGAGACCCGCGGCCGGTCACCTCCCTCCCCGCTCCCGTTGTTCTCTCCTCAAATCTCACCGAACGCGTTTGCGAGTACCGTGTTTCCGCCACCCGCAAGTGAGCGACTGCTGCGGATATGAAGAGCACCGTTCATTTGCCCCTTGATCCATTGATGGCGTCCAGCTTAACTGTAACCACAAGAGGGCGTCCTTCACCAAATGTCAGCAAACCCAGGAAACGGTGACACTGTCGGGCCTATTACTTATGATAAACATCTTCCAAGTACAGTAAATGGTTTATCACACAATACAAAGAACATGTTCAGCAATCGTTTTATTTATTTTTCAATCACGTTTTCTTGAAATAGAACAAATGTCTGACAAAAAATACAACTTTTGTTGATATTCAAAAACAAATGAATATGCACAAACAGTACTAGATATATAAACTGAAAAAGTTTAACATTCCATTCAGAAATATGCTGTACTCTCCTTCAGGGTATAAATACCAAGCTTTGTATATGAGCACATGTGTCACTGTCACTCATAAATACTTTAAAGATGCACTATGCAACTTCTACACTATTGGCCAAAGAGCCCTTTTAGTGTGCATGAGTAAATCTTTGTTTGGATCAATAATAAGGTAGCTATATTGTTGCAGGCAAGCAGTTAGTCTGACATCTTTTACTCATCTGATTGGCTCACTGTCAACCATGTTGAATATTTCAAACTCTAAACTTCAGGCATTTCTGTAGAGGATACACACTGAAATACAGCAGAGCAGAGAACAGACCAAAGAGAGTAGAAACTGCAGTACAGTTCAAATGCAGTATAGTGCACCTGTGGCGAAAGACAGGTTTCCACTGCAGAACAGTTGTGATCAGCAATAAACCAACAATCGTGTCAAGTGAAGCCACTGTGTAATTGTCACTACAGTATAAATTCAAGGTAAACAGCAGGCAAACGTCAAAAGAAAGGGAAATGCCCTCGATCACCAGCTGACAGGCTCAGTTGACCCTTATTCAATTGGCTCAGTCACCAAAATCGGGGATGTCATCATAGGAGTAACCTCGATAACCCTTGAAAGCATAGTAGGCGATTCTCAAATGGTAGAATCCGGGAAGGAAGATGAGTATCCCTATGATGAGGACAGGAATCGTGCGGTCGGGATGCTGGAAAAAAACAAAAAGACCAGTAAAGCTGTTTCTTATTGGGATCTATGCATACAGCGTTCCGCCCTGCGTGTCCTACGTTCCGCCCTGCGTGTCCTACGTTCCGCCATACATAAACAAATGTAATTCCCCGGAACGCTACATAATGAGTATGCTGGAGGAAGCATTACTGAGGCTCTAATGTACTCAGAGCATCTTATTCAGGATTATTGGCCAGGGGGATTTCAGTCTTAACACACTTATCTCCACATTGCCAACCATCACTACGGAAATATCCTTCCAACGAGGAGGGTGTGCAGGAGGCATACAGAGATGTCGACATCATTCCTCTGAGATCTGGCTGCATGTAAATCACCAGTCATTTCAAATAAAGGCAAACTAATCACCAAGAGTCCGTCACTAAACTCCAACTGAACTGTTTGCTGTTACCAACAGATGGCAGCCTTGCGTATTGAGTTACTGTAACCCTGAAAAAAATGCAGTATTGTCCATGGTAATGTGTTGCACATCTTATTGTCATGTGTGTTTTGTCCATAATTTGCACAGTATGTATTTAACTATATGTGAGGCGCTATTTAGTCTTTTAACCAAGTGTGTCAGTAAATACTGCGCAACACAATCACCAAGTAAATTTTTGATACACTTGCAGTATTTGAAGAAGTTAAGTGATTCTACTCTAACATGGGTGATCGGATTGTAATCGGGTCGCACAAAAACGCATAAAATCAAGGTGCACCCAAGACGTACTTGAAGATCTGATTTTTCAAACCACCTCCGGAGTTGGTCAGAGATGCATTTGGGCATCTGTGCATGACGTACATTTATACTTTGCAAACCTTGAAGAATAATTTCCAAGATGATGAACAGAGTTTATTATATTAGAGACCAAACTTACCTCAACCTTTATGGATCCTGCCAGAAGAAGGGCACCAAAGATGATCAGTGAGGAGCCAATCAAAAAAAGGAAGGTTGCCAGGGCAATGGCCTTGTATGGGACCTTCGGAGGGCTTTTCTTGAACTGTTCAAAGTGTCAAATGGTAAGACAAAACAAGACATTCGATGTTTGTGATAACAGCTCTCTGTAGCAGTATATCATTAGGGTTAATACTGTGTGGCAGACAGAAGATTAAGCTACTACTGTGGTTCTCTACTGTGAGCCAATGTGCCAGAGTTAGTTTAGCTGTGGTGTTGCCTCAAGATTGTGCTCAAATACAAGATGAATCACTTTCAAACTAAAATATTACATTAATGTCATTAGACTTCAAATTTGCCAGTGTAACCCCTCAAAAAACTAACAACCACACATATAGACAGATAGACAAATAGATTAAGTTGATCCAACTTGTTCCTTCGCAAGTACCAACTTTGATCCCATCTCCTCTCGTATAATCACACAAGGCTTTGGAACATTTCCAAGAAATTGAAATTGGGTTTGCCTCAAACTGAAAAGGTTAACAACCACTGGGCTGCTGAACAACTTACAGAACAGCAATTACCAAAGAGACACAGAGATACAGCACAGTATGAAAGATGATGTCTGGTTTGTGAAGTTACCCGTACCAAAGAAGAGCCAAGAGTTATCAATCCCTCACCTGTAAGTCTGTGTAACCATCGTCGTCAGCAGCCAGCCTTGAATACTTGACTTTGTTGTTGGATATTCCACCGCCCAATACATTGCTTCTAGTGGGCATCATTACAGATCAGGAGCTGTATGGAGAGAAAGAGAGGTAGTTATTAATGATAGCTCCATTGGTCATCCATGATTACTGGCCCTGTCTCATTTCTAAACTGTATAACAATGTATTATTTTCTTTAGGGGATTCAATATAAAATTGTCACTTACAATCAACAAAGTAGCGGTGAGTTAAGAGTTGGGCTTTCAAATGTAACGTAAACAAACGTCAATAAAGCAGAAACAGGAGTACTGTAGCGTCCATCATTACTTGATATTACTTTGCGTTTTACAAAGCTCACCAAAATGGCTGTAATCTAGTCCAAACTAACTTTAAGTATTCCAGCGTGTCTTACAGTCGCGGGGCTGTGGGTCGGGTCGTTTGGTGTGATTATGTATTTCATTTTTGCTCATTCCCATTTATATTAAACCGTTTCCAAGTATAGGCTAGGTGTAAACGACTAACCTATTGCACTAAAGCTAATCCATGTTTCACATTGCGTCATATAGACATACGTCATCATATGCATACTACATCATATACTACGTCATACACAAACACATCTATGTGTGGGAGGAAACCCCACTCGAACACGGAGAGAACATGTAAACTCCACACAGAAAGGACCGGGGCGGGGATTTGAACCCACGACCTTCTCGCTGCGAGGCAACGGCGCTACCCACCGAAGCACCGTGCCGCCCAGCAAAGGTGGCGATGATCGCTGTCTCAGTGTGCCGGTGTGAAGAGAGAAGACCACCCGCTGTATTAGCGTGGCTAACACTCGTACAACGTCTGATTAGCTGGAGCGTTGGGTTAGCTGTCGGCTACCAAGCGAGCTAACGGTTGTGACAAACTGACCTGCTCGACTGCGCTGTCGAATTAATGATTCACTCGACGCCTCTTCTCATTCCTCTCCTTCCTCAACTGACGTTACAACACCACACATGTAGCTAACTGACGCAGAGTGCCGCTTCGCCTCTTCTCTGTCTACAGGAGCAGAGATGTGATCATGTTGTTGCCATTGCTGGAGTCCTTCCGGCTTCCGTGTTTAGAGTCGCGCATGCGCTGAACGTACTATCGTTTTCTTTTACAATTGTATCGTTTATTTACACACAAGCCGTTGAATTATGAGCCAGCTTCAGGATGTTATCAATTAAAAAATGTCCCCCAAACCTATAAGAAAGTTTTTAGGGCAACTCAAAGTCAGTGTATTGCTTCATACTAGTTATATCATGTGAAGTATTGCAAATATATAACCTCTTATATATATATAACATTCACCTGCAGAGGTGCATTACACAGAAGGCCGACATGACACGGTTGAATTTAATCCAGTTTTAATTCCGGGTTGTTTTGAGACACTGGGATTTAGGACGTTGGGTTTACTTTGACATTAGATGCATTACACTTGCCAGAATAACCAGAAAGGCGTTTAACACGCAGCAGTGCTACAGGAGACAATGAGCCAATCCACAGCCTGTACTGTGTGTGTGAGCCAGTCTGATCTCACCATGTAGGCTACTCTTGCAAAATGATGGACAGCACGTTACAACGTTTAAGAAAGTGTGACCCACCCCATCTACTAAATGGCTCTGGGATACAATAGGCCTCTAAATGAAGAATTGACTTACAAACAAAAACATAACCCGAAGAATTCATTCAATAAATGTGTAAAGAAAATAACATTGAATTGCAGATTTTACAGACTGTTTTCATGTAGCTGTGCTCAGGGAGGAACATCCGTCATACGATAATAAAATGACAACATCGGCCCATTATGATGGCAAACCAATATATCGGTGTACCCTTATTATTGAATCCTGTCTAACGCCCTGCTTTTACTGAAATATACCTTCACGTCCACTGAATCTACTCTGACATTCACCAATAATGAGATTCCCGGGTCTGCATCCACCGTATAACACCAACGTTAGGTCCGCATCATTTCCCTGCTGAATTACACGTGGTATGCCAGGGAAATGACAGCTAACCATATTCAATGCGTCACTCACTCAAAGTGATTGATAGTGTACTGCAAAGTTGAGCTCATTTCCATTTGAATACCAGTTGCTCTACCATATGGTTTAACGGAAAAAGCAGCCCTCCAATAATGGCAGTCTGTGAGTTGAACACAAGAGGGAGAACTGCACTCAAGAAAAGGCCTTTATACTGTTGCCTCAAAGGGAGAAAGGAGTAGAAAATGGTAAAAAGAACTGCACTGAACTGACTCTTCACGCTCTTGCTTGATAGTTTTACATTTTGTCATGTAATTTCCTACCTCTGTTTCCTCAAATACAGTAGATGTTGCTATACTTAACTGGTTGCATGAGTCCTGGGTCTGGTGTGTTGAAAACTCCACTCGGCACCATCTTTATGTGTTTGCTAACCGAGGAACATGGTTGATTTTAGCACTAAGATGAATTTGTCCATATGGTTCTTGTCAATTATTATTACACACATATCTACAGTGAGGAAAGGAGTTGAAGGGAGGTTATGTTTTCGCCTCTGTGTGTTTGTCTGTATGTCTGTCTGTCTTTCTGTGTGTTTGACTCTCAGCAGGATATCTCAAAAAGTATTTGCACAAAACTTTGTAGAAAAGTAGGTCATGGGCCAACATAGAACTGAGTACCTGTCCACGCCCACTGGCTGAAAGGGGGCGTGGTCGGTCACAAAAAGGTACATAACTTCCGAATGGATTCATGTAACACCACGAATCTTGGTAGAATGTTTCATCATGGGCCAAGAATGCAATTATTAAATAAAAAGGGGCGTGGTAATGGTCGTGGCCAATCACAAAAAGGCACATCGCTTCTGAGCGGATTTTACGTAGCACCACGAAACTTTGTACAAAAGTTGTAACGTCACATAGCTGCGGGAAGCAGGGGTGCTGGGGTGCGGTAGCACCCCCTATTGATCAGGGTTTGAATCTTTTTGGTTTGGGTGAAATAACTTTCACAATAAATAGTCAAATTAATAAAAATAAAAATAAACGTGTCTTATTATTTAGAAACAACAAGTGAAATCACAGAATTTTGATGTGAATATAATAAAAGATGTTTCATGTGGCCATGTCATGTGATTAGAAGCTGCTTTTGGCTCCTGCTTGATCAGTCCAAGCCAAATGAAGAGGGGCTTTGTTCAGCAAGAGGTAGACATTGCTAATGTCGTTAGCAGAACTTCTGATGCCGCTGCTCTTCTGAATCTATTTCATAGTCAATCAATGTTGGGGGGAAAAACTTTAGCTGCTTTTAAGAAACTACGCATGTAGCTAACGTTGACTAGCCAGTAGTAACCCCATAATGTAACATAGTTTGATATGAATTACCTGTTTGCTTAGCTCCTACTACCCTAAACGTAAACATTCTCCTCTTCTTTTATTTTTTTTCTACACTGAGCACGTAATGGCTTTGACCTTTCCATTGTTGAACTTGTTATACAAACACCTGAGCTCACGTCAGTCTGTTAACATATGACTAGCATGCATAACCTTATGTAAGGGCAAGTCGAATATGTTGATATTAAAGTTGAAATATCTTGAGAATAAAGTGGAACGATTTCGGGGATTTAATAGGCAGGTTTGCCATTCAGTGTGTCTGCTTCAACATGCCCAATAAAAGGGACTTGGTGAAACTATACTTTAGTATTGGTTACACCAACAAGGAAATTATTTCTCTTTTAGCACAGAAACACAATATTATAATTACTATCAGGACTTTGAAGAGATTGTGTCTCTGTTCTGTACATCCATTTATGTGCCAATGTCAAGTACGAAGACATTTTACTGTGTTATTTACAGTGACGTTTTCCTTATTGAGATGATATGATATTTGTTAGATGTGGTCTCACTGACCTGTAGTGAGAGAGTTTGACGAGGAGAGCTGCTCTCTGACAGACAGCTCGTCTGGGGCTCCTTGCTGGTGAGAGGAAACGGCAGCAGAAGCGGGAGGGAGAGCAGAGCAGAACATTGGATGACGGGGCGCCCTCCAACATGAGCGCAGAATTAATATCATTATGTATCCATATTTTTGGGGGGTTGTATTTGTAAAAATGCTCGACATGTATAAATAACATGGTGTAATATACTGTAGGTATAGTGCTAACTTTGACTTTATGGCCCATTAAAGGAGATCTTACAGCATGCATCTGTATCAATGCCATTTTCTTTGTTGTTTTGTCATTTGTTTTTCTTCACTGTTTTGTTGTGCGATATCTAACTGACCTATGTTTAAAACACGTCCATATCCTAATGGATCGCATGTTTAATAAAGTGGTAGTGACATGACACTACCATGTACAGGAATCTACGCCCATGCACCTATGCCAGAAACCACCACACAGGGATACATATCAAATTCGATAAGTTTGCACAGTGAGCTGAGTACATCTTATTTAGCCTGTTGCTGGTCAGGAATTGGGAAATCTCCATGCACAGGGGCGGTTCTAGGATTTTCTTTAATGGGGTGGCCAAGAGGGTCCAATGAGTGCTTGGTGGTAGCATCTGAAACTGTAGTTGAAGGCAGGTCTTGGCATTCAGGTGGTCACGTGGTCACAAGTGTAGGCGGTGGTATCGTCAACATGTATTCCGTATAATGACAAATATTGAATCACTCAATTTCAATATTTGTTATTCGAATAAAAAATACTATTGAAGAGAGCCATGCAACCACCTCGCCGCCACGCCCTGCCTCCAGCTACTGCCTTCATTACACCAACACCAGTAGTGAAATTAAATCGGACCGTAAGAAATAACTTGTCGTGTGAAACTCACATCGAGTGGTTGAGCTACTTTCGTCAAACCGTTGTTGGTCAATGTTTTGTGTTCTGACCTGATGACTGCCTCTCTTGTTCTGCTCTGTATACGCCCCAGGCTGGCTTCACCTGTAGGCTGCTTCACCTGTAGGCTGCTTCACCTGTAGGCGATACAGCTGGTAGGTCACAGCTCATCTTCACCCTGTGTGGGTTCAGTTGTTTGAACCTGGCCCTCATCAACAGTCTAGCCTGGCTTCTTCCTTGTGAAGAAACACTCAATATTTGCCTTTCTGTTAGACATCTCTTATCCCTAAAACAAACATTATGTGTCAACACATCACGCAGAACCGTATTCCTTAATGATGGAGAAAGTACCAAAATCAAATGCTGTTAGGTACTGCTTGAATAATTTACATTACTCTGCATATCACTAGCAACAGCTAATAACGGGGGGTTATTCAGGTTCACCTAAAAAAACAACTACGCTGCCAGGGTGATGCATATGATGATCTGTGTGACTTGTAGACGTTTGACCTTAAAAAACAATGTTAACGTCTAGTAAATATTTGGGCTACTTAGACAGACAGATTGATAGAAATGCACAATACTACCACACTGCTGTCCACTTGATTTCCTCTATGGGCTGTACTTGATCAAAAACAAGCTTGACATGTCATTTGCCCCACCTCAACCTGTAGTAGTACCCAATGAAATGGCAGAACATTTGGGGTGGGCATTGTGGTGGTGCAATTAAATACATGGGGGAGGGATGGATTAGAAGGGTGAGGTAGACCCCCCAACAAATAATTAAAATTGACAGCATAATAATTAATAAAATAACTACGGGCAGATCTATTTGCTCATTAAAAGTAGACCATGGGTATGAATCGTTTGCTTATAAAATAAATATAGCGACCTCGGTATTTGGAACAATCAATAGAACATTCCTCAAGTTGGCTAACGCTACTCCCTGCCCATAATTGCATGCCATAGGCTGTCTTTCCATTTAATTTCCATTTGAGTTCTTTTCCCCCCTCTCGCCTCTCTACTGTTGATGTATCCATCTCAATGTTTTTCTCCGCCCCAGAGGCTGTATGAGTTAATAAAACAAAAGAGCTCATTTCAAATTCCATTTGCCCACCTGGAAGTGCGTTCCGCGATGAATTGGACCCACCGTTTATTTCCCCCAAACAAACATCATTTAACCTAGGCATACAAACCCTCGATGTCCACTGTAATGAAAGTCCCCTTGTGTCACTGGCATCCACCAACATCGTCGAAGAGCCCTGCCCTGCACAGAAACCTTTTGAAACCTTACTGCGTCCACACAGGGAGGGGAAACAGTTTGATAGATCGACGTGTGCACGTGTTGTCAGTTCATGCACCATCCGTCTCTCTTTAGACTGAATGAAGTGTGGTATATGGTGGCGGCAGGAAGAGCAAAATCAATTTCATTTCACAGCTATCAGAGTTCATGTTTCTGCTACGGCAGTAGGTCAGGACACTGATTAGTAGCAGGTTGAGCAGGCCTATGATCAGGCTGGGGAAATGGCAATGCATGACACACACACTGTTTTATAGCCAGAAACAGCCTTTTTCTCTCACCAAATTCGAATATTACACTCAACGTCTAATTTTCCCGAGCAGCAAATTAGAGGTAGCCATTATTGCTCAGTTGGGTATATGAAAAGTGTCATTTCTCATGTTCTTATTACAGAAAGCATCCAGCCTTGCTCCCGCATTCAAGCAGCAAACCGCCTGAACAATTAAGCAAACTAATCACACGAGGGCCAGCCTTTATGAATAATTTAGCATTTATCCAACCGAAGCTGATAACAACTAAATGTGTTTCCCTCTGCCAAGCCGAGATTGGAGCCATGCATGTTTGCGTTCCCCTGGCAATGAAAGGAAAGCCGTTTCTTTCCCCCAAAACGCAATCAGCTTAGTAACGTCTGAAGTCTGGGAATGTGAGAGAGAACATCAGTTATGAGAAGATGCCTTGAGCACTACGGCGCAGTAATGGCTCCCTGAGATGCTTTTCTGTCCGGGGCTTGGAAGCTGCGTGACCTTTAAAGTGAACGATTTTATTTCCCATCTTTCGGACATTTTGAGAATTGGACTACAAGTTCAATCAGAGAAATGGAGAGAGGAGTCGAATATCGCACTCGAGAACTTCCCCTCTTATGGCATAGATGACTTAACAGAAAGTCAGATTTTTAGATCAGTCTCAGGTCTTAGAACAATATCCACTCCAAAATCTCGAATTAATACATAAGCACTTGGGTGGGTTTCATTTGCAAGTAGTCCAAATAAATAATGCCAATAACACAGATGGCATCCAAATTAAACGTATATTTGTATCATTACCACCCGCTGCCTCCGTCTCCATCTTCACCCTGTTCTTTTGTATGTCTTTGAACCACATGTCTTTTATCTTTTTCAGTTATTTAGAAGAAATGAAAGCAATCAGAAGTAGCACAGGGCAAAATAGAACCAGAATCACTTCACTCGCCAGGTACGTCAAACGCAAATGAATGTGTCTTATTGACATTGACAACTCGGTCAGTTTCATAAAAGGTCACGAGTTTCACAAAGCCCAAGATGTAGGTAATACTGCTCGTTCAACGCCATTCTTATTGCAGAATTGTGAATACTAGTGGCAAGTACATTGTCCCTATAAAATGCACAAGTTCTACTACCTCTTAAAATAAGAACATTAACATGGGGTTTTATGGATATAGATAGATTGGGTAAACATTGGGTAAACGAACCCCAACCCTTGGATAATTGTACAGAGCAGGGAGA
Source organism: Acanthochaenus luetkenii (assembly GCA_900312575.1). NCBI lineage: Eukaryota > Metazoa > Chordata > Actinopteri > Beryciformes > Stephanoberycidae > Acanthochaenus > Acanthochaenus luetkenii. The sequence goes on along the minus strand of OMOT01027729.1, from coordinate 139 downwards.
GAAAGAGGGGGTGTGGGGAAGAGAAAGAAAGGTAGGGAGAGATATACATCACTTCAGTCTCTCAACTTTGCAGACATGATCAAGTTCTCTCTTCAGAGGCCGAATACGGGGCTTTGCAATGCAACCTGATGACCTTTCT
>OMOT01027728.1:14605-27905 GCA_900312575.1 Acanthochaenus luetkenii | reverse complement strand
ACGCTCTACAGATTGGGCTTTATTGTATACATATTGTATATATTATACCATTTTATTTCCTCTGGCTGGTGGTGTGGTGTATGACACTAGCCACCTGAAGAGCCTCTCAACCAGTAACTTGTTACCTGGGAAAGACTTCCATTCTGTATTATACTGTGATGAACTGCGGTCCTGTATGTGTCAGGCAAGGCAGTGCCTATGGTGTGACGTGCACAGATGACACTGCCATGACCAGTTAGCTAGCTAGCTAGCTAGCTGTATATTAAATTATTTAAATAATGGGATTTTGTTTATTTCTTATGGTGTCTCTACTCATATTTGTATGCTGCACTTTGAATTTGTTTTATTATAATTCACCAGAACACTAATTATCTCTGACATTTCAAACTAAAAACTATAACAACTTTCAAAATGTTTTTAAAATGTAAGGGTGATTCTGGATGATACAGTGTTAGTCTGTTGTCCATTACAGATTTAAGGATTTCTAGACTGTATATGTAACCTTTCAGAAATGTACCAAAAAATTAAAAAGCCAAATATGTACAAAATATCTTGAGAAAGTTATAGAAGAAGAGAAGTTATAAATAATTTGTTATCACCTTTAGGCTGAAAGACCTAGTTAACATGAGATTACTTAGACACATGACACCATTCCTGAATCTTACAGATGTTTCCTACAGGCTATACACAAGGAAAGCAGTGTGTCCAAAGACATGCGTTTGTGTGTACTATGGTATATGATGTAGTTTGTATATGATGATGTAGTATGTATATATACATATATGATGGATTGTAAGTCACTTTGGATAAATGTCTGCTAAATGGCATAATGTAATGTAATGTGTCCATGATACTTCTCGCCCATAGATTATAGACAACATTTTGTAATACAGGCAGAAGTAGGTGAGAAATTGTGAGTAGCCATTATACAAGCATACATTTGAATAAGTAAGGATTTCTCATTTCTATGGGTGGAATCCTTCACACATCAGCATCAAAACTGACTGTCTTGTCAACATTCAATATAGCTCGTCATTGAATTGCACTGTTAAGCTGATATTATTATATATTCTTTACATAAATGCTATGCTACATAGACGGAGAGTAATGTCCTTGTCTAAGCATGTTTACCTTCTGTAGGGCATATACCTGACTGAGACTGGTTTCTGATGACAGAATAGGCTTTTAATTTTAAACGTATGTACCAAAACAACAAGCAGCATTGAAATGACAGCAACTGGAAATACCTCCCTTACATGCAAAATATGATCCACTGTCACCACACTGGTCAAAGATGGCATAATGTCCAGCACTAATGAAACGCTGTCTGGGCATCGATTGTCAACATGTTATTGCTTCTACATAGGGTGAAATGGAATTCACACAGTGAATGAATAAGTTAATTTAAATAACGTAAAAAGTTGATTAGCCTGGTAAAAACATAAAACATTTTAGACATGGCATTTTTACATATGGTTCCTATTGTAATTACTGCACAGGGTATTTGTGGGTCTTGGTCAGATGATACCTATTTGAAATGTACAATCTGACAGTGAGAGAGAAAGAACAACTTAAGTAACCTCAAAACGGTGCACAGAATGATCATCTCACAACATAAATTGTGTGTTATAAATTGTGTGTTATCTACATTGTTGGCTATCCCATTATCTGATCATGCACATCTTTTTTTTCATTCTAGTGTCACATAAAAAAAATCACCATCACTAATATAAATCCATAAATAAAGCAAATTGCTTTATAAATACAAAACATAAAGGTCAAAGCAATCCCTTCTTAACACCCATGGTTTCAAATATGTAAACTGAGACATGATCAAGTGTGAGCCACATCCTAACTTGACACGTGTGCGTGTAACTCTCAATAATGCACTAATGCATGAACTACAGTGACCTGATGTCCAGATGCACTGGGCAATCCATCCGCATTTATACTGCAACTTTTTTACTTTTTTATTGACACTTGAGAGTTACAGACAAGGATCAAGTTAGTATTAGCTGTGTGATCACTGCTGGATAACAGTGAATAAAGGACCATGATCAAATCTGACTATTTCTCCATGTTTTATCAGTTTGGACTTGGAATTCACTCTCAGACGGGTGCTCAGGTTTAATATGGTTTTGCATTCTGCGTTATGAAGGATTTCTTCACAGAGCAGCTGATCATGATCACTGCATGTTAGTCCTGCTGTGGGAAACGGCTCTTACGCCACGCAGTGACAACCCATACACTCTGGTATGTGTTTGTAGTAGATCTTGGTCTGCTTTGACATGGTCAAGGTGGCTATACCTACCTTCCTGCAGAGAAACCCACTTCTCTCTTGAGGGGATATTCTGCCCTTGAATAATATGCCTATATCAAGGTCTAAATATGGGAGTGTGGATAGCTCTGTCCCTGTAAATAATATGTCCACCCACTCCATATACTCTGCCCTTAGCACTGTTTGGAACCATTATGTTCCACTTCAGAAGTTCCATAAAAAGGCTGGGCAGCCATTTGAGCGATCAGTTATACGAGAAAATAAAATGGGTGAATGGTCGCTGGTGTGTGGGACTCTTGCAGAGGGGAGGAGGCTGTCCCTTCCTCCCTCCTTCCTCCATCCTTCCTCCCGTCTCTCCTTCACGGCCAGAGAAGGAGTGTAAGTGAGAGAGCCAAAGAGAACAGGGTCCAGACGAGCTGTGGCTATCCCTCCATCTCGACATCACAGTATCTAATTCAACACGCACAGATACAGAGGGAGGGCCAATGGTTGATAGTTGGCTCAACGTTGCCTGAATGACGGCACATTGTCAGGGCCGCTCTAGAGCAGGGAGCTGGGGCTCTCTTGGGGTGGCGGGGGTGTGTGTGTGGGGCTGTGACGCATGGGCAGCACGTCATAGTGGCTGGGGATGTGGGTGCTGCGGGGAAGGTCATAGGGGCTCTGGGAGAAGCCGGTGGCCATTCCATTGGGTCCCTGTAGAACACTCACTGTTGGCTCTGCCATGGACAGTTTGGGACAGAGGGGGGGGAAGGGGAGAGAAATACAGCATATCAGAAATACTGACGCAGGCAAACTGAGTAAAAAGACGGAGAGAGAGGCACATGCAATATAGAGGCAGCTCACATTTCCTCTGGTTAAGGCTTGAGAGGCTTACAGAGTTGGTAAAGGCTCACAACAGGAGACAAGACCAGAGAGGCCATAAGCTCCTGGACCATGCTGATCCCCATACCAGAGCAACCCCACACTCACCAACATCATAGACGTTCCTGCTTGCACCGCCCAGGAGGGTGGCAGTGCCACCAAAGGGAACCTCACGGTGGGAGGGGGACTTCATCTCCACGTAGCTGCTCTCTGTGTGCTTGCAGGCCAGCCCTGGTGGGTCTCTAATGGTGGCATATGGGTTGTCACTATTCAGGGAGCAGGAGCTGTTGCTGCACATGGAGCCCTTGATATAATCTGCAATAACCACATGACAAGGACATATTCAGTACCGACAAACGGCGCCACTGAGCTATGGCGCTCCTGAGCTATGGCGCTCCTATGACCGTGAGCATCGGAAATTACCATTGCAATTCGAACCGGCCCCAGCGAATGACAATGGCATTCATTCCCATTCTAAAGAAGTTGTACTTCTTATGTCTCCGACAGGTGAGTAATGGCGGTATATAGTAATCAGAGTATGAGGGGAGAGACTGAACACTCATCTCATCCATAACAGTCTCATCTGTCTGATAAGAGGCCTCATTAGAGACTGCAGCAAAGCTCCTTCAGACCGCTATTCACAGCCCTGGGTCCCTCACATCCGCCACTGACGGCGCTATGTGGGAGACGAAATGACGTATTGGGCACTGAGCCATAGAGAGCAATTAACGTTGGAACAGAACCGCAGCTCACCATGATCATGTCCAAAGTGAGAGTTTTCACATAAATCATGGAGAGTGTAAGGATATGGGATATCCGGCCAGGGGAAGCAATCTTTGAGGGGAATAAAAACCAAGTGGGTTGTTCAGCATAAATGGATTTTGTGATGTGTGTGTTGGTGAGGCTGAATAACATTACGTTACATTACATTACAGCACTTTTGTCCAAAGCGTACATTTTGTCAACAGTAGTCAAACCAATCGTATATCGCAGTCTTCATCAGCTAATCACCTTCAATAGGAATATGTAGCATTCATAGATAGGGATCCCTTACATGTTAGATAAGTCGGTTCAAGTAGGGTCCAGGTATAATCTGAAAAGACTAATGAATAAGACGCTGCATATACACACACACACACACACACACACACAAAGGGCCACTGTTGCTAAAATAAGTAATTTACCTTTTCTGGAGCCTCTCTGCGTCTGTGTCTCCCCCTGTTGAACATCTGTAAGAAATATCGAGCATGAGAGACATGTAGCGCATATTCTTTCCCCAATGTCTGAAATGTTGACAGGGAATATCCCCTTTAGCTATAATGCATTGTTTCTTCTTCAAGAACAAGAATATAAGGAATGTGATTATTGGGAGTTATTCAATCTTTTGATCGTTTACGTTCACATTCCCCCAAGGCTTACAAGCTTATGTAATCAACTGTGGTCATCGTGGGATTATACCCAAATAACAAAACATCACGACGCGGGTTTAAACGCATTTAGAAATGTGCAGATCAAGATGTCGCCAATATCTTTGACTTTGAAATTGAAGTACAAACCACTTGGCAGACATGATACTGTTATCAGTACACCGACATAGTTTTCCATACCTGCGATTACTTTCTCCTTAACTTTGGCACACTGTATCCCCACAAGCCTAGAGACCTTTAACACATTTTACATATAAAAATAGGTGTGAAATCCTATAGGCGTACTGTAAAAGTATAGCACAAATCAAAGAGTAATGCGCCATTATTTTGCTTCTTTTTTAAAATCCCACTTTCGTTCCTATAGCCCACAGCCAAAGAGTGTCGTGTTTGACCCAGTGTAAGCCGTCACAGAGGAACGTGCCACTGGGGGAAGTGAAAGAGCACTAATGAGATCACAGTGACCCTTTTTCACCTCGGCACCACTCCACATATTTTATCGAAATCAGAGCAAAGGCCATGTCTAACCGTAGTCCCCTGGTTAATCTTCATTCACATCAGGATAGCTGTGTCCTTGCACGTGTCAATATGAGATTTACATGCATGATACTTTCGTCTATGCCACTGAAGCCATAGTATCACAAAGTCCAGGTGTCCACAGTCAGGATAATGTGACGCGTCAAGGTAAGAGAGGGCAGACGAGAGAAGAACACTGACCTAGGTCATTGAGATTGCAGTAGGCTCTCCATTCCGAGCCATTTCTGCTTTTCAGGGTGCTTGACTGTGAAAGGAAGAGCAGAATTGTGTGTCGCTTGTACGGTATGTTATTGGGAATACTCCATTTCGGCCTGAATATAAATGGGGAGGGGCCATACTTTGAGGGTCAGAGTGCCATCCAGGTTGCTGGGGGTGGTTGAGGCGACATTACACTGGGCCACAGTGTGGTAGCTGGGGTTGGAGAAGCACTGGCCACTGCTGCTGCCGCTCTGGCTCTGAGTGACCTCAATAGTAGTGGGCCTCATCGCCACAGTGCTGCCACACTCTGAGGGTTTAAACAACAGGTAGAGAGTTTTGAAATCTCAATGTAAGAATTATAGAGATATAAGCCTATTTGTCCCATCTAAAGGGAAGCAGTGTTGCCTTTATTTAAATTGGGAAATAGCAATTGCTCCTGTTGTTGGTGTTGGCCAAATAATATTACTACTTGTGTCCACCAAGCACAATGGAAAGAAGCCTTAATACTTTCATCCACCATCTTCACGGTACAGATATGCATGGATATGTACGTGTGCTTCTTTTTGCCCGAAATAAATCAAATTCAAAGTAGGCAAACATTTTGAGTAGTCTCTACAATATCTCACCAGAGAGGGAATAGTCAGTGTTGGTGATGTTCATTGCCTGTGTGTAGGACACACTGGGCTGCATGTTGTGACCTTTGTCCCTCTGCTTCTGTCTGTACCACACAAACAGACTGAGCATAGCCATGATGATGAGGAGGAGGAAGATGATGCCCATGACAGCCCCTGCCGACTGGCGCTCAGAGCCTCGTGCTGGGCTGATCTTGGTGTAGGGGTTCAGCTCCTCCATCATCAGGGCTGCTACAGGAAAATCACAGAGGGTTGTTAAAACAGCGTGTATACATCTGTGTTTGAGCCAAAAACACAGTGCAAGGCCGTGATCACCATGATCAGCTCTCACCTTGATCACAACGGATGCCTTTATACCCAGGGCTGCAGTAGCACGTTCCAGTCACATAGTCACAGGTAGCGTTGTTCATGCACTCACACAATTGCTGGCACCCATATCCAAATGTACCAGCAGGGCACTCTGCATGGGAGAGAGGAACATTACTAAATCCACCAGAATTGAAGTACTTAGAGAGTGGAAGCCAAAGTGGTCACAACACACACACACACACACACACTCAGCCACAGGGTAATTTTATTCAGAGCTACATTGTGGGGGGCTACTCAACTCTGCTCACAGCTAGTCCCAATGAAGCCTGTTCGGCAAGCGCACTGGCCAATGATGTGGTCACAGTCGGCACCGTTCTGACAGTGGCACACCTCAGAGCAATCCCTGCCATAGAACCCTGAAGGACAGCCTGGGACAGAGATATACAAAGGAGAGGAAGAGGGGGGTTATGCTGCTAACATAGCACGAGGTGGAAATAAAGAACAAAGAATGTAATACAACTGGAACAAGTCAGATTCCATACAAGGCAATAAGAACAAAATAGTTAAAACAAGAGTCATTCCATGCGAGACAGTAAGAATGTGGCACCACAAAAAGACTACATAAATCTCTTGTGGTAATAGGTAATGGAATTAATATCAGTGGAGTGATGTTGATCTGCACCGTACCTGGATGAATGCCTGGAATGTATTATGATCAAAAATCATGAAGTGGGACCTAAACTGGCCATTGGTATTAGTTTTGATGTTACTATATCTTTATATTACTTACTCATTAAATATGTCAATGTCAAGCTAAAATCATCCAGTTGCACCGAAATATCTTGTTTCTCGCTCAAATGGTATATTGATTCTTGTCATGTGCTGCAGTCCCGTTGGACCGCCAGCAGATGCCCCTGCGTGTCTACTAACTGGATGGGAGAGACTCACACTGTGTGCAGTAGAGACCGGTCCAACCGGGGCCGCACCTGCACTCCCCATCGTAGGCACTGCACTGGGCTCCGTTGTGACAGTTACACGAGTTGAGGCAATCGGGGCCCCAGTGCCCAGAGGGACACGCTGCAGACGCCAGAGACACAGTCAAGTGGATAGACAAGCTCACGGTCTCATACACTACCACACGTGTGCGTACCCATACATACTGTATGCCCTATGCATGAACACATGAAGCACATACCGTCAGAGGACAAGATAAGATGCGATTGCACTTTATTGATCCCCCTGGGGCAAATGCTGGTGTCACAGCCGCAATTGGCAGAACAAATGCCAAGAAAATACAGGAAGATAATAAAAAATTGGACAGAGAAGGTAATAGGAAAGGTATAATAACGGCACATATCACTGAGGAAATATATAAATATTCTCCACACATACAGTATATTCCACAGACTTTACACAAACCTTTGCAGTAAATCCAATGTGATCTTTACGCTCAACCATTTTAAAATGCGTATTATGTGACAAACTTATGTGTAGGGTTGAATAATCCAAAGCAAAGTACTGGTAAACATCTATCTGATCAAAAGTTATTTTTACTTGAAGTACTTAATACAATATAATAATATGCATAAATGTCCCATGGCATGGCGGCTCAAAGCTCTGTTAATGATCTTTGGCCTGTGGTGCAGTAAATCAAAGAGCATAATGTATTACTATAATAATTTAAGCAAGCTATGTGCTGTACATCGGCTGGGGTTGTGGGCAGTTCTTGGTGTATTCAATGTGTATGGTCATGAAAATGATTAATGTGCATGAAGGTAAATGTGTAAGAGAAATTAAGAGCGGAGATGGAATATGACAGGAAGTAAATAACAGTCGCAAATGAGAGCCTAACACATAGAGAGGATGTAAAAGAGATGCCATACCCTCAGAGCAATCCTCTCCGATCCAACCCGGGAAGCATTGGCAGGAGCCATCGATGGGGTTGCAGGTGCCATTGTTAGTGCAGAGGCAGATCCCAGCACAGCTCTTACCATACCTGCCACTTGGACACACTGCAAAACACAGAGAAGAACACGTCATTTACAAAGGAATACACTGATCTGCATATAATCACTTACATGCAAAGACTGGCAAAAGCAATAAACATTATGACATCAAACCTGGATACATTAGTGTGAGCATATTTTATACAAATACCAAAGTTTCTGAAAGCTGGAATGTTAACATATTTTTCTAATGGATTGTATTGTTCTATTTGAGTGGTCATAAAGTGAAGTGTTCAGGCAAAAGCAGAAGTGGATCACCGCCTCCTGTGGCACAGCTGCCCAATTTCCACTTACTAGAGTGGAATGACTGATGTGCCAAATAATTAAAATAGACCTGGTACACAGACCACTGTATAATATTTTTTATTTTATCAAATTAATATTTCAATGCTCTCTGTCACTCTTCAATAAAATATGTCATTTTCAATGAAACCTCTACAGTGATTTCTTCTTGGACTGTGGGACAAATTGATCCAAGGCGTATCTAACCATAAGGATCAGGCAGCTGCAGCACCAGCAGGTACATCAAAGTTGTATATAGCCCAGCGTTAGAAATATCATATAAGGTGGCTGGCTGTGAAAGACACGAGTCTGGCTCATTTTGATGTGGGGTGATTTTAATGATTACATTTCAACTGTCTTCTTCCTCGTCTTGAGAGCTCTTTCAAGCCCCTTCAAGCAGGTTGTCATTAGGCCATGAGGTTGGCTCCCCCATAGCGATACTGCTGGGGATTCAGTTCCTCGACACAACAGGAGAGCTTCATTAGCCCGGGACTTTGTGTGCTGGACAGAGGACAACTGAGGACGCCAACAGGGCTAAACAAGAGAATGTAGCCGTTGTTGGCCACCTTCGTCCCTAGTGGCCTACCGCTTGCTTGCTATTAATTAAAATCCAGGCAAATTAGAACTGGCTCTCGTTTTCTCTCTTCCTCTTTCTTTAGCTGACCTATTAAACTTTTATTCATTAGACATTGCTCAAAGCCATGAAAGAGAATTCCAAAAATGTCCACTGCCTTTCTGTAATTTATCAAAAAAGACTAGTAAATTATTAGAAGTAAAATGTACAGTACATTTGCCTGTCTTTCTTCAACGCAGTAACGGAGAGCAGCAGTACTGGTTCTTTACTGCACAAGAGCAAACAAGAAACCATAGGCCAGATACTTTGGGCACACACACTCTCACACATACACACCTGGGTCCATATTCCTGCAAATGTCAATATTTAGTTATTGAATAGCTTGAGAGTGAGGAGATGGAAAGAGCTACTATGAAGCTTGGTCTGTATTTTAAGTTGAATAAAATAAAAATATTGACACAAAGTCTCCTGCATTGTGTCAATACAATACGATCATTTTAGGTGCAGTTGAATCCTTAAAGTAGGTCATCATTACTGGTTCAGACAAGACTAGTTGAATAAGTCTATTCAAACAGTTCATTTATAACATTTTACACGCTCTGTGCCGTATAGTAGCATAGTACTGGCACCTGGCATACAGCGGGCTTGAATATGTACTAAACGCTAGTTAAATCATCATAGAAGCAACATCAACATCCAACACATAGAAGGGCAATGTAGGGCAATTTAGGGAAGTGAGACACAGGGGCAAAAATCTATTCAAATGTTTCCAGCAATGCCGAGGTGAGTACTTCAGAATTGCCCCCCAAAATTGCCCTACACTTGTCGGAAAACTGAACGCAACAAGAAAAAGACCTGCACATGTCTTGCTTCTTGGGTAACCAGTGTGTTTTTGCAGAGCAATTTTTATGCAGCTCTCTTGACTGAATTAGAGAGAAGACAGCAACATTTACTTATTCTTTCTCTCCAAAATACGGTTCTCAGCAATATTCAGATTTCCAGCGAAGGTAGTTTTTTTGGTCTGGGATGCACTGATATTACAATTATTCACTGTTTCATGGCCTAGATGCTAATGGAGGCTGCAGCAGGTCATTTGCTGATCTCATTAGAGCCATTGAGGACATCAAGGATTGTAATAATAAGATATACAGGTGTCTTCACAAAATACTGTAACAGATAATAACCGGAAAGATTTATTTGACAGATCAATGTACTCTGGAATATTATGAGATATGTTAGGTATAAGCTACCACCAAATACTAATGTATAATAATACATCATCATTATTCGAATGGTGTATACTGTACATTATTAACACTATTTTATTATCACTATAATTTTCCTGACAATTAAAATAATTTTTTTAGGGCCAGGGCACCTGACCTTTTTTCCTGAATCTAAAACTTAACAGACAACAATGAAACTGACGGTTAACGAGACAGCAGGATAAAGGCAAAGGGACACAGGGGGCTACTTGCCTTGGTTGCACAGAGAGCCGCAGAAGCCCGACAGGCACTCACAGTGGCCCGTCACATGGTTGCACGGCCCGGTGCTGTGCACGCACTGTGGGCATGACTGGCTGCAACGGTGCCCGAAGAACCCGGGAGGGCAGACTGGCTCAGGGAGAGTGTGGTGGGAGGAGAGGGATTCAGTCGACAAGAGGAATATAATAATGAGACAGGGCAAGACAAGGGTGATCAGGGGGGGGTGGGGGGACAAATCAAGGCCCGAGGAATTACAGCAGAATAAATGAGGAGAGACAGCAAAGGGAGAGAGAAAGCAGAAAGGAGAGAAGTCAGTCTTCATTGTAATCACTCCCTTCTCATATGCTGCCAGAAATGGAACAGTAAAAGAGTTAAGGGAATCGTGAAAATCTGTTTTATGTCAATTCTTGTCTAAGAGAGCAGCTTAACGATCTATAAATGTCATGAAACACACAGATTTGATGGAAAGATTGTGAACCATTTAGAGATACAGAGAGTACCTACATAGCATTATGTATTATGATAAGAGACTGTGGAAGTCATAAATAACCTATTTTTAGTTCCATAAGGGGGGGGGGGCCTTATAAATCTGTTTTATGTTCCCATTTCCGATATTATTGATTTTGAGAGAATCCTATTCTAATGTGGCCCTTTGAAATTAGGATGCCGCTCTGTCAGGTGAGCCTTGTATCTCCAATAGGAACTGAAAAAACAGCCTTGTTCATAGTTTCACAACCAAGCAATTTTGAGTTTCATTTGGTTTCATCGGCTCAAGGGACATAGAACTTTCTCAATCCGTAGAGAGCCATGCAATCCTAAAACACGAAGGTCACCAACATTGAAGATGAGGTGTCTTTCTGTCTGTCTGTCTGTCTGTCTGTCTGTCTGTCTGTCTGTCTGTCACACACACACACGCACTCTCTCTAAAATTCCACTCTAACTAATGTTTACAGGTTTGTCACTGAAATTCCCAATCAGTGAGCTCGTCACTTTGAGAGCAGCTTCTGAGAGATCCCATCCAGAAACCAGAACTAGCACTCCCAGTGAGCAAGCCCCTTTGATGAGCCTTGGGCGAGGACTGTGGATCTCCCACTGAGAGCTGGTGGTTGAGGGTGGAGTTAGGACACTGTGATTACGTGATAGCTGTGATGACGGGTTTACACTCTGGCAGTTATGACCAAGGTCAATATTGCGATGGGGTTTGTTGCAGTTGACTTGGGAAAAGAGAGGTTGCTTAGCAGAAGAGCAGTAGTCTCACTTCTTTTGCAGGAGGTCCCTCTGTATCCAGGTGCACACACACAGGTGCCATCCTCTGGAGAGCAGGATCCTCCATTCTGACAGGAGCAGCTGACGGAGCAGTTGGGTCCCCAGAAGCCTTGTGGGCACACATCGTCACAGTGGGTTCCTGCGGGCACATCACAACGAGGAACAATCGGCGACTGCACACTATGAGGCCAAACACTGATACGGTGAAATAATCTAAATACCCCGCCATCTGTAAAAACACATCATCAAAAGAGAACATACACAATGCCTGGCAGTCATCACACGGGATCTGTAGAAGGATATTCACCCAACATGGATCCGCGGGTCAGTTTTAGTTGTGGTTTCAGTAGCTGTGGTTTGTAGCGTGATGACATTATTTTGACTTTCAGACTCCGTGTCTCCATTCCAAAAGTGTTGTATTTTTGATCTGACTGGGGCTCCCTGCCAGTGCACTGTGTTGATTAACAGGGTTGGGTCCCCGGAGTGGCCTAGCTCGTCTTCATTCTCTCTCAGCAGAGCTGGGGTCGTGTACTGAGCTGAAGGGAATGACTCTGGCACGCCTCCAACAAACAAACACAGAACACAGATTCCATACTGGACTCTTGATGTGCACATGAATGCATTAGCACGTCCACCTGGCCAGCACGTCGTCTCTCAGAGGGACACATGCCTGCTGAAACCAATACGGTGGCGTAAGAAAGTCACATGAACACATACAACTCTGCCCAATGCAAACACGTATATCAACATCGATGCGTGCAAATGCGCAAGCACGTCCATACACACATGCACACAAAACTCACACACACACGCTGAAGCACACACACACACACACACACACACACACACACACACACACACACACACGCTGCACCCTTTCAAGCACCAGCCCTTACTTCAAAGCCTCATTTGAAATGTCGTTTGACTGAGAATATCTGAGAATGGTGTGGCCATTAAAGCAGCATTAGTGCCGTACCTTTGAATTAAACCTGGACTAAACTCCTGGGACTAATGTCACACAGCAGCCAGGACACCTTAGGGGTGTAAGGGAAGAGCGAGGGAGAGGACATGTTGATGCTGATGAAGAGGGGGCACGGTGGCGGTCGTTTTCACACCTGTAGTTAGTTTGCTTTGTGCCGATTCTGGGACTAATATGATAGAATGTTCCACTTGCCCCTCGGCTCGGTTTGTATTCACAACGGCAACATTTCACAGCGGACCAAAACTTGTTCTCTCATTGGTCCCGATTTTTTCCCCCTTGGATTTTTCTTCCCTTGCAAATACATCGCTCTCTAGGCCTCGGCCCGCTTGTTTTGTTCACATGTCTCTCTCTCTCTCTCTCTCTCTCTCTCTCTCTCTCTCTCTCTCTCCTGTAATTTGCACCTACAGTACATGGTACTCCCATTGAGAGATAAGAATCCCTTATTTTAAAGTGCAGACAGCACACAA
>OMOT01027727.1:0-11974 GCA_900312575.1 Acanthochaenus luetkenii | reverse complement strand
CCTCTCTCTCTCACACACACACACACACACACACACACACACAAACACGCGCACACATTCACTGACTCACTCACTAATTAATGTTTCGGTATCTCCTACACTGACTGCAGACACATGCACACCCAGAATCAACTGAACTCATTTACAGTCCCGTCGTTCCCGTAGATGATGTGATGTCCTGGGAGACCGTCGTTAAACACACAGCTTCGTTTGAACGGCGTCCTGTAGGGATGAATAAACTTTCAAAGAGTCTGTCTGCCATCAGGGTAGTCAGCATTTATCTTTTCAGCGCACGTCGCCACCCAACACACACGTTTGTATTAGTATACTTGTGAGGACCTTCACTGAACGAGCAACGCAACTTCAGCCAGGAAACTCCAGCTGGCTTCAGCTGATTGGACCAACTAAGCAACGCACGTTCAACACAATGTCAAGTCTTTTAAAGGACACATAGTCACTCAGGGTTCAGACTGCTGCTCCTGCTGTTGTCTGCTGTCATGAATGAGAGTCAACCCCCCCACTGCTCCACCTGCTCCACCTGCTCCTCCCAACTAAACCCCCTAACCAATGTATTGGGGTATTTAGTAGTGTTGTAATGCAAAGTTGTTGATTCTTACATATTGTTATAAATCCACATGGCCCTCTACTGGTTGAACACCGTCTATTGCAATTGTATTTTGCTATTGGCTGATCTGGTGCTAGGTGACGTATTTGGCGCCAGCGTTCCACAGCAAGCAAACACCCTATCACGGCCACAGTTCGTTTTATCGAGGTAACCTGCAGCGCCCCCTATAGACGCATCTCTACAGACTCAGCAGAGTAACAAATGAATGGGGTTTACCACAGAGGAAAACACAAATGAGTTGACGTTGACCATTACAAAGTAAAGTTAAGCCCTGTTGGCATGGGACTAATATAACCTGGGGACATCAAGTGACTTGTCATAATTGTATGTGGAAAATCTTCCATGTCTGTAATTTGTAAAGTAAAACTTCCACTTTTGCGTGATTTATTTTTCTTCTTCCTCGAGACACAAAATGTCTACCTTCCTCCTGTCATGAAAGATGGAGGCGGTAGTGGAAACGATGGAAGAGGGTTTTTGAAAGCAGTTCAAAAGTTTTGCTTTGCTAAATCAAGAAGCGACAAATTAGAAAAGCTTGACCTCATACAGTTATAACCGGTAATTTCAGCAGATTTCATTATCCTATGCAAATTAGTTTCACGAAATGCAGTGGTTGGGGTGTGATCCGTTAATTACATGATGTCCCTACATAATACTAGTCCTGTGCGAATAGGGCTTTAGTATACTTTTCTGTTATGCTAATTTTTGCAACACTATCTGAATTTTCCAGACACAGTAAACCCCATGAATCCTGTTCTCCAAGCAAGTTAAAACAAATAATGAAATATACCATTTGGCTGTTTAGGAACAATCGTTTTTGTGTCTCTGTTGTCCAGCGATGCAACAACCCAACGCTGAATTGCTGAGAAAAGTGACATTGTTTGTTTCTCAGTGCATCATCTGGTTTCTGCTGCTTCGGGCGTCTTCTCACGTCACTCTTTGTCAATTTTAAATGCGGCGCGGCTGTCGAACGCTAACAGAACACCCCAAGTGTGTAAAGAGATGACTAAATATACCTGTCTTTCTAACAGATGAAAATCGTGAAAATGGGTCATTACAGCAGCAGATGTAAGTTGGAGAACAAAAAGCGGAAAAAGTGAATAACATTTTTAATTAGATTGAAGAGTGTGTTTCCATGATGCTAATACGATGTTAAAACCTTTCTCACCTGGATAAAATAAAATGTGCACTGGCATTACTATACACGTTGACATTTTACGAGATGCGCGCAGTTTGCAGATTTACAAATATATTGTTATATATATATATATATATATCACCAATAATTCAGAGTCCTGTCCTAAGAGCATATGTGCAGAATGTGCATCATTGACTACTGACATATCAATAGATTTACAGATGGCTACAGAGTAAAAAACAAAGGAACAGCAGGTCCTCTGTTATTTCAGAGATGACGTCTGTCCCCATGTAACGTCAAGGGAAGAAATGAGATATCCAGCATTTCCAAGTGACACCATACTCTTAAAGCAAATGATGGGCACTTTTTAAATGATCGTAACCCCCCAAGTCTATGGTTGAAAACAATTATAACACTAGACTAGATCATCTGAATTAACTTTAGGTAATGAATTTCTCCACAAATAGATATATAGCATTATTTTTTTGGCGCGGGGACACTCTTGATAGATCCTAGGAGGACAAGAGGACCAAGACAGAGTTTTTCCTCTACAATGAGACAAAAATTACAAATAAGTTGGATTGAATATCATGGCAGAGGCAGAGACAAGTCTATTGAGATGGAGATGTAAGCAGCTGAGACATACAGTGTACAATAAGAGGGAAATCAATGTTGTTAGGAAGTAAAGACACGTTTGATTCACACCCTCTAATTGCATTAGATTGAAAAAAAAGAAAAAAAGAAAGGAACTTCTTAGACACGATTTATGTCGCATTGTTCGTGTATCAGTGATCATTTGTAATAAGATTGGTTTAGGAAAGCAATTTAATTGTGACTGGGCTTCCTCTATATTTATCGCACGTCTCAGTGAGACATGCCGTCTGCCCACCGCAGATACTGGGACTTTTTAATTACTTCCTCTGTGTTCAATTAGCACAATTTATTGGACGTTTGTGCTGAGAAGAAGAAAACAAACATTACTCCGCAATCGATCACATGTGGGTGGAGCTTTAGAAGCCAAACAAATCAACTCTTCTAATACTTTTCGCAAGAATCTTCGCTCAGTCAATCATCAGTGTGTTTCTTGACTACCTTGCTGTCGCCCACTGGGCCGCCAAAGGCGCCGCTGGCTTCTCCTTTTGACACAGGTCCACCAGAGGCCATTGCAGCAGCAGTATTGCCATAGTAACTAATTCTGCATGATATGAAACAAACATGGCCACTCCGGTCATACATCATCTCTCTAGTGAGGCCCATCCATCATCGGAGAGCCACGCTGACATCCTCTTTGCTCCGGTTCCTCTCGGCTGGAATGTGATTGGACGGTGTTAGCGCACTCAGTTGCCTAAGCACGGGGTTGCTCTCACGCTTGCGGAGCAGCGAAACGGCCCCCAAAACTGTACAACCTGACGGAAACACGTTGATTTTGAAATCCTTCATCAACCTTGGGGTTGACCGTGTGGTTCTCCCTTCAGACGGAGAGCCGCACGAAGAGCATCAAGGTGGACCAAGCGGTGCCAGAGGCTTCTGTAGAGGCTTTGTGGTCAGATATGTTGTAAGCCGGCCTGACTGTGGCTCTTCGGGAAACCACACGAGTTAACACCTTAGACTGTTCATTTATCTGGACCATGATCAGTAAAAAAACACCGATACCGCTCTCAAACGTCTGGCATTTTCCCGAGAGTGACAAGAACAGCTCAAAATCATATTGCTCTTCAACTTTCATGTTTTTCTTCAGCGATGGAGGCGACTCGACTAGACCAGGACCCATTGATCCATACAGGATCCAGTGCTCTGAGTGGGAGCGAGCCTTTCATAGGGGATACAAAGAACGCAATGACATTTGAATAACGTAGTTATCTACAGTCACGAGTCGGCTGGATTGTGACGCTATGCCAAATGCCAGTTTTATCCTTTTGTACCTCGATGGGACGCGTACACAAAACAACACGCTCACTGAGACGCAGTGTTCTGATAACCTGTTGTTTACAGCCGCGCAGAGTGATGGGAGAGAAACTACTCACTGGAAAGATAAGATGGGAGGGGTTCTGTGCTTGTGATGTAGCGTGCCAATCAATTAAGTGGATAAAAGCCGAATGATTACTCTTATGAAGTGGCAACTTAATGGCAACATAGATTCCTGGCAATTACGCTAATTACTTCATTTAATTTACAATGCGTAGTTGCAGACGGTGCATTACCACGGCTAACCAACAGGAATGGAGTATTGGCAGCGAACCGAAGTAGCTGGATGAAGGAAGCGTGATCAAGAGTGTTTCATTTCAAGTGTTTACTTTTTTTTATCCTATCAGAGTTCACTATATGGGAGGAATTTTACTCAAACAATGCAAATGTGAAGAAAACCTCTACAGCTTCAAAGTAAGATCACATGACTAGCTGTCACGCGCTGTTAGTCCCTTCAGCGTCATTTTAAATATGATCAAAATATATCCAATACGATGTGTTATATGTTTGTATCGTTGTTTCTTTCATTTGCAGTATGTTTGGATTGTGGATTAGGCCTTTGCAATGAATTAAAACCGTTTACAGGTAATCCTTATATCCATTCCAACACGGACACATGTGTGAAAAGCTTTGAAACGGTTATGCGTCATACTAGCCAGATGTGTATGAAGGCCATTGTCCTCACTATCATCATCATCATCATCATCATCATTATCATCTCTGCAGTCAAAGGTCAGGGAACTGTAGTTCACATCATGGCATCATCCAAGGTCAAGGAATAAATCATTATTGGATTTTAGAGGCTGTCTGACTTTCTCTCGCCTAATGTTGCTGTGGAACTCAAACTGCAGATTCTGTATTTCTACACGTAGCAGCATGTGGGTAATGACCATTTATCATCAGACCTTTAGGGACTGCACTCATGTGCCATCAATTAGTGGACCATGTGCTCCACACCGTGCTAATAGTCTGATGAAAGGTCCACCATGCATCCTAACATCCCATTTAGATATAATAAGTGCACCTAAACTTAGCTAATAGAGCAAAGACAGGCCGAAACAACTACAACATAAAAGGTAAGTCTGAGTCACCTGAAGTCAGATGTTGATCAAGTTGTTGCCTGTGAGTCAAATTAGGTCACGTAGACATTCAATTCGATTTTTCATTTGAATGGTATATTGTCACCTAAATGTCTAAATGTGTCTAAATGTGAATTTAGTTCATTCTGAATTTGGTTGATCTCTGACAGGATTTTTTTTTAAATGTTTTTGTAGCTTTTTAAAAGTGCTAAAAGTCAAACGAGGATCAGGGAGGTGGTACCTTTTCTATTCTCTGCCAATGTTTTTGACAATTACATATTTATGTGCAGGAACTATTTTTATATTGCTCATATTAGGATGGACCTGTCCAGGGTGTTTCTCTGCCTTCTGCCCAGTGTATTCTGGGATATGAACATTGTGGACAGGGCTGCTGTAAGGGGCCTCAGCAGAAAATGTGATGTTTGCAGTCCTACTTATCACCACGAAACATTTATTTCACTTGGTGACGTGTTCTTGCATTATTTGCCGTACTTATTTCGGGATCCAGAAGATTTAGCCCATAATTACA
Source organism: Acanthochaenus luetkenii (assembly GCA_900312575.1). Classification (NCBI taxonomy): domain Eukaryota; kingdom Metazoa; phylum Chordata; class Actinopteri; order Beryciformes; family Stephanoberycidae; genus Acanthochaenus; species Acanthochaenus luetkenii. The sequence goes on along the minus strand of OMOT01027727.1, from coordinate 6,641 downwards.
ATAATGATAACTATGGTGATCTAAACAGCACAAATTGTTTTTATTTCAAAAGAAAGACAAGATAATTATAGATATCAACTGCATCAACTCTCTGAAAAAAAAAGATAATGAAGGCATGGAAGATAATGACACCTCCACATCCCCACTAGGTCAGGCATTGCCATCCATCCATCCATTTTCTATACCCGCTTACTCCTATTCAGGGTCACTGGGGCTGGAGCCTATCCCAGCATGCATTGGGCGGACAGAACAAAGACTGATCCACCCCGTTCTCAGGGAGTGAACTTTAACAGTGGTCCACAGCAATGTAATGCAAATGCGCGCCGACAGCACATCACCCCAGTGGACAAGCATCAACACTTTCAGTAGGTATTGATTTTCCAGTGACACTGGATTTAATACGCTTTGCACTTGTCAACAACCACTAGAGAACCGGTCCTCTTCTTGGCTCTCGCACTGTGTGATTTGAAGAATCGGCTCAAGGCGAAATCCTTCAGACAGCACCGCTGGGCTTACATCAAAAATGATACTTTTCAATAGTTTTTTTTGTAAAGTAGTAATCTGTGACATGTTTCATATAAATCAATGTCCATTTTGCGATAATGCAATAGTGATTCAACCTGAACCCAGTTTAGCTTTTACATTTGTTACATTTGTTCTAAACACCCGGTGTCTGGTAGGTCTTTCCCGGGAAAAAAATCCCTCTGGCGCACAGGAAGTGATGCGTTATATAGAACAGAACTGGGTAGTTACCATGAGCAGTGATAGCCACCATGGCCGAACAGACAAAGAAAAGAGCGCCACCTACAGAAACTCAAACTTCGTCAACAGATAATCCAAGGAGAAAGACGTCACAGTACTGGACACACCGTTTGATTGACAGGTGACCTCTGGGAAGTGCAGAGCAGAGACTCCACAGCAGCGAGCGCTCAGCAACAAATGTCGACAAACAGAAGAAAACAAGAATCGTGTGGATTAGCACTGTAAAGTACAGATAGAGCCGTGCTTTATCAGTATAGATATATATAGAGTTGTCTTCGGGGGATATATGCTATTCTGTAATATCTCATCTGTGTTGTTCTGCTCAGCTGCAGCACGTCTACATGCACCAATGAAAACGGGCCTTTTGAAACCCCACCTCCTCCACCTCTACTCCTTCTCTCTCTCTCTGTCTTTGCCTCGTGTCGGTCTAACTTGCTCCCCCCTGCACTCAATTGTTTAAAGTGATTTCCACATTTTACCACATTATATATTCATATGCACATGCCTCTCTCTCTCAGCGTGAGCAAGTTAATGTGATTCTACATTATTTATCCCTGCGCTTAATGAACAGCCCTAGCTTCCCCAAACCACTGGAATATTACACGTCCCAAAGTGTCAACACTACCAGGGTTGTCAACGTAATTACATCGTGTCATTTGATAGCCTCGCCTCAGGCGTCATTCAATACTTTGTTTTCTGCTCGTCTTTGCTTTTGTCATTATATCAAACACCTAACTTGAATATTTCTCCATCCCCTTAGTGGCGTCAACTGATTCCCTTTGCACTGCCTAAGGATTTATATTCATTTTTGGCGCCTCCCAAACCAACAGTTACTGCTGCAGGTGGTCGTAAAATTAACCAAGCGTGGTGGGTGGTGATTGTAGGCCACATTGCTAATCAGAAAGAAAAAATCTCCACAGATTAAAGCTAGCACTTGCCCCGTCCTCACTGCGTAGGTGTGCTGTCAGCTCAGCGTGATGATAAATGTTTACGGCACTACATTAAGAGGAAATTACCTCTTTTTTGCTAGAGGCCAGATCATTCATTCTCAGGCACAGCCTGCCCATCGTCGGCCCTGTCGTAAATTAGTCTGCACCTTTTCGCTGGGAAGAAGGGTGGGGAGGATTAGGGAGATCAATCTTTTGGACGTGCAGTTAAAATCATTATTTGGCTTCCTGCAGGACACAGGTTTCACTAAGGAGTGACAAATCGTCCCACGCTGTTATAAACATTCCTATTCATGGACGTCCCGGGGTACGGTCGCTTTGTGTCCCTGTGTATGGAGATGACCAGAGTGACAGTAGGGAAGGGAGGATACTGAGTTAGTGAGGTTATTAAAGGCTGCAGGACCTCCACAGCTATTCATATAACAAGCCCACAGTGGCTTTCCTAGTCAAAGATTTACAGTGTGCTTCAGAAAAAATTCAGCCATGTCCCCATGGAATCTATTATTTTGACTCCCTCTCCTCTATCAAGGTTGGGAACCAAGCTGAAAGGGAAGGCAGAAAACCACCGCCTTCCTGAAGCATGATATCCATGCAGAAATAGATGTTACGCACAAATCTCCTCCAAAATATCATATTCAGAAATGTGCCTGTATAAATGGATAATAATGAGATTTGCATTTGTAAAAAACAAAGTATTCCAAAGAAGAGTCGACGGGATCTAAACACACAGCTTTCCCACATTGACTTGATTCAAACCCACAGCAATCACTGCTACGCCGCGTCTTCTGGTGCTAATCCACATAATCTTTCCACCGGCGAACGTTCCAGGATGGATGTTTCCCTGTTATTTTAGGAGAATGATTAAGCATTGTGGAATTAACAATGGCTTAACCTCTTCACGAGATTCCTTTACATCCTGCCTGCGGAAAGCCTGGGAAACCTCTGAGCGGGGCGCTCCGCCGCCGCTCTCACTTCCTGTGGAGACACAATGTGAGCCGAGATGTTCACATTACTGGATATCGTTCACTGCATGAATGATACGGTGATAAAGCTTCTCCTTTTGTGAACGCTTGACTTTCAGTCCAACGCTTTCAGTGGGACGGTGTGAACTACCTGTCTGCCCTTTCATCAGATAACACCCCTCTTACCTACCCTGTGAGATTTTAATGAGGCAGAAGATTCCTTTAAAAAAAAAAAAAATCACTTTTTAATTACCGGTATGGCCCATTTCCTCCTCAGCAGTCCAATAATGATCGAGTCCAGGAAATCAATTGAGCGCTGTACAACAAGAAGGAGTAGCCACATCTAGTTTTAGGGTTGAACACTGACCAGACACAAAGAACAGAGTCATAAAAGAACGTCATGGCCATTGATACATGGTTTCTTTAATTATTTTATTTGTGCTGTGTCAGTTATGTTTACAGAATTTTGACTGTTGAATATATGTATCGGCCTGCACTGTCCCTTTGCACTGTATGTGAGACTATTGTCCTTGTGCCGTGTGTATCAGTATATACTGTGAATCTGTTGGATGTCAACAGTTTTGGTTAGTAATGTGTTGATAGTACGCAGATTATTATTATTTTAACAGGTAACTTAACGTGCAACCGTTAGTTACTTTGTAAAATTAGAATATTGTATGTTTTTTAGTGCTTCAAAAAAATTTGTACAACCAAATAATCCCATGGTATCTTGCGCAGGAAACATGCTGCTAATTGAAAAAAACGCAATCTAGGTCTGCTTGATATAAATGAGGTTGAGTATAAGTATAAGTATATAGTCTTGAATTGCATTTTAAAGCAATGATCGACTTGGCAGTACAAGCCGTATTGCTACAAAAGTACTCCAACCAGTTACTGTACTTTTAACAAAGAGTAACTTTGTGTCTACGTGACTAATAACACTGGTCGTCAATATGCCTCTGCACCGATATCACCAAGACAAATTCTTGTACTTTTATGATTTGAGTATTTCTGCCTCTGATTCATGAACATTAAAAAAAAAAAAAGCTCCTGATTCTCCTTAAGCATTTGTACAACAAGCTGCTTTGTTGATGCCATTGCAGCGCCTCCATCAGAGAATGTGAGTCATTTGCAATTGGAGTTACGTCACCGCCACTTTAGCCAGGTGTGAACGAGGTGCTGATTGGACAAGAGCCACCTCCGTGAGCGAGAAAAATAGCAGGACTCACAACACAGTGTTCTGCAAGGTGTTGAGTCATAATTCAAACAGGCACACAGCTGCACGCTTGAGACGGTTCACATCCCCAGCAAGTCCTTTGTCAAACAGTGTATCAATAGGTTGTTGAAGCATGGAGCTGACTGTTCTACACCGTTCATCTCTATACATGTTCAGAGACGGGCTGAGATCCATCCAGTCCACTTTCCTGCCTCCCAAACGGTGATCGATATAATTCAAGTGTCTCTAAAGCAGAGTCAAACGGATGATGTGAGATTATCTATCTATCTATCTATCTATCTATCTATCTATCTATCTATCTATCTATCTATCTATCTATCTATCTATCTATCTATCTATCTATCTATCTATCTATCTATCTATCTATCTATCTATCTATCTATCTATCTATCTATCTATGATAAGATGAAACTTTATTGATCCCAGTGGGAAAATTTGATCATTGCAGCAGGAAAAACAATAGGATTCAACAAAGAAAAGGAAATAGGATGTAAGCACACACCTAGAATATAAAATAAGCAATAAACAATAGTAAGGAAAAAATATGATAATAACAAGAAAAGCAATAAAGTGGAATATAAACAATTGTATTGGGGGTCACGAGTAGCGCATCGCTTTGTTTTAAGGCATCACAAGCCAAAAAGTTTACTAACCTGCTTTATAGCAACGTGTCACATAGTAAATGTGGGATGTGGAATGTATAATATCCTACTATAGAATGAGGAAAACTCTGTCTGTCAGTCAGTCAGTCTGTGCAGAGTTGTGATGCGCACATCCCTGGATATAGCTAATATAATAATATAATAATAATAATAATTATGTTGTATAAAAGAAAGTAAGTAAAAGGAACAAAACAAACATTTAATTCACCTATGAGATATGCTCCTTTTGAAAAATCACTTACTCTGACAAAATGATCACTGGCAGGAAATTAAAACCCACAGCTAACTATTAAAGGTTAATTGTGTCATAATTCTGCTTTACTGAAGCATAACATGACTGGTGAATATCAGCAGGGGTTGCTGAACGGCAGAGAGTGAAACAAAACGAGCAGCTAACAGGCAGGGATGAGGCTGTGTTGTTGTTGTTGTTGTTGTTTGAAGGCCCTCCTACCACAGTGTGCCACAATGCCGTCCCACGCCTATGACAACAATCCCTTCTTTTGCACCAGGAGTGGACACAAAATGGCCTGTGACCCTGAACTGGTGAGGCAGGTGAAGAAAATGTACGAATAAATGAATGAACTCTCTCCAAAAGGCCAAAGATTCTAGCCTGTATTCTCCTCAAACTGCTCCACTGCTGGCAGCCCTCAGCTATCCTCACACAGACAAACGCCATCATTTGTAGAGCTGCAGTACAACGTTTATGCCACAGACTGTACATGTAATGGACAATAGTGAGCAACGGTGCATTACATACTGCAATAATGTAATCATTGTGAAGTTTTATTTTGGTCTTCGTTTTATTTTAGTTATTGCCCGTATTTTATTGTACGTAATGTATGTATTTTCATATATTTGTATTATTCTAAGCTCAATACTCCTGTACTTCCTGTTTTAATTCTAAAAGCCTAACCAGGGACAGGGGTTGCAAATTAGCCGTCTAGAAACCTGTAAGTAAGTAAGTAAGTAAGTAAGTAAGTAAGTAAGTAAGTAAGTAAGTAAGTAAGTAAGTAAGGAAGTAAGTAAATAGGTAAGTAAGTAAGTAAGTAAGTAAGTAATTCAATAAATACATACATTTAAAAATAAAAACAAATCCTCACTTTAACAATGACACATGTTATAGTGAAGGTATTTTCATGCACATTTGCTGTGCATCCTAATATTATTCGGGATGCTAAACATTTCCATGAAGCGTTAGGTCATGGAAGCACCATATCTCATTCACAATTGGTAGTATAAGCTCATATCACACTGATGCGCTGGGATATGCCAATATCAACCAGGATATCCTGTTTAATGTTGTTGTTTTTTTGCGGTCAGGCTAAGTTCTGTTTCATAATATCTTAAATATTCAACTGAATTATGTATGCAGGAGTATTTGCGATTGGGATATGAATATTCATATGAAGAGCTTAGCCCATTAATGACCTCTGGAATATGAGCTGGTGGTAATACTCTCCATGTAAATGCACTAGGATGTAATTTTCACAGAAATGTGCAAATCAACTTGATGAACTGGCAGCCCACCATGGCTACTTGTGATTAGGAACTGACACTGACACGTAACGGTGTATCATTCTTCATTGATCAATGTCTTGGTATTCATGCTCACTATATCAAAGTAGAATTTAGGATGTTAAGGTCTAAAAGATACATATCATTGTAATTGTTTTATTTCCATGGCTCTGGATATAAAATGGAGCCAATCATAAATTGAATGTATGATTGGCTCCATTTTCTTTCAACAGACTGAATAACTTATGTCACACAGGTATTTCAAGCATGATATCGATTAGCAGTTCCCAATATTCCCTCTAACCCAGGGGTTCCTAAACTGGGGTCCCGGGACCCCCAGGGGTCTTTGAGGACTTCCCACGGGGTCCCCCCTCGTACAGTAGAGGCAGGCAACACACATCTTGTCAGGTGGGATCTGTGGGATAAAACCGATCTGGGGTCCTGGACATGGGGAGGTTTCGGCACCGAAGAATAAACATTCACAGTTTTAATGGATTGATTTGGTTCTTTTCATGTCCTCCCGGGGACCCCGGACCATCACCGCCCCTCGGTCTCG
>OMOT01027725.1:0-11126 GCA_900312575.1 Acanthochaenus luetkenii | reverse complement strand
TGGTTTGTCTCTTTAATGGCTCTGGTCTGTGACAGGATGTAAATGAGATATGACTGTCAGACTCAGGCAAGCCCTCAGGAACAGCTCTGGGCTGTTAGGTGATTTTGGGGCAGTGGTTGAGCTCGGAGCTGCAAGTCACATGACGCCATCGGGCCCAAAAAGACAATAGAGATACATTAGAAAAGAAACACCTGTATCGCACAAGTTCAAAAATGACTCTTTGAATTTTCATCTTTTAAACCATTAGGTCCAAAATGTTTGAAATGCCACCAATAGCTGTATCAAGGTGTTTCTTTCTGTGCACTGTGAACGCGCCTCTAAGCCACAGGAACGCTCACAGCGTGCTCCTCACTCACTCCGTCCTCCTGCTTCCCCGGCTGACACAACAACAACACTGACTGGCTCTTAGCAGTGGCTCTTAGCCATGTGTCAATAAATAAATCACAACCTACAAGTAGTCCGTTGACATTTAGTATCAACAGGCAAGACTGAAGCACAACAACAGATGGTTTTTAATTTGGTTTATTTTCTCTCCTCATGAAATATGTAACTAGCTAATGTTACCATAGTTAACTAGCTAGACATAGCCTTATTCTACAGTTCTGTGCACCTAATGCTATTGACCATTATCTATTGATTAATATCTTAATATTGTCCATTTGCAGAGTAGGCCTATATACTTTAAATTGTTCCTATTAAAGGTGTATATTGTCTAAGAGGGTCATTGTCATTTATTTTATTTCCTGTAACTTTATTTTTAGATGTCCAACTTAAGTGAACCTGCTTGAGTTACATACTGATAATATCTAGTTATCAGTCAATGGCACTGAGACTATTTATAAACAGGTGGTTTTGTGGGCCCTGTAAAGTTCAACCATGTAGAAATGTTGCTGACACACTCCTTAGATACTAATTCAATCAACTAGCTCCACACCATGCAAACTCAAATAAACCGTAGTGTTGCTGCGACACCAAACCAATTCTGAATATCCCTAGAGATAAAAACAAATGAACAGATTTTGTTTCATTCTTTAGCAAAAAACTTAAAGTTGCATAATACCAACCCATCTTCATAGTTTGCTCCTGGAAAGCTAATGAGGTGGACCCACCTTTGATTGTGCTTCAATTCTATGACTTCAATCCACAGGTGCAGCAGAATAAGAATGGCTACAAGAAATACTATCTTTACATGGAGGCAACACAGCATGTTCATTAACTTGGTCTATGTAGGTGAGTGTCTCTAGTCAAGTTAGAGAATGGAAAAATTCATCTTCCAATGCAACAGCAGTGAAATCTAGCATCAGTTGGAGCATCAGCTGGTCTATAAAGGTCACTACCACAAGCATTTCAGTGGCAATTCAACAAGGACCTTCAATAAATACTAGTCTCTTAGACACATCGGAACATATTTCTTGTAACAATGCTGGGGTTAAGACTCAAGTGCAGAGAGAAACACACACGGGACACAAGGTAAAGTCCAAAAATGCTGAATCTTTACTTCAGAGTAGCAGATGGTCATACACTGGAAAGCAGTCTGGATAAAGGCAACAGTACAGACAGGGTATAGGCGAAATCCAAAATATAATATAAATAAATTGACACTACAACAGGTGGCTTGCATAAATAAACCTCTGTTGACATGAGTCTTTCTTGCTTTCTCTTAATCTTTAACAATTTTTAATTTACTGATCTGGGTGTGCAAGTGTTAGAGAAGTTGCTACGTGAGAAATAAATAAGAACGTGTTACTAGTCCATTTACCTGGTTAAATTATGGTTAAATATTTGATCTTGTTGTCCATTACCCTTTTCCTTGTTTTCACTTGTATCTGTTTTTCATTAGCTCTATCTCTGTTTCTCTGTCTCTCCTTCTTTCTCAGGATATGATCATCTACTCTCGCTTTCAGTACATACCCAGTCTTTCTCCTCTTTTCCTCTCCTTCAGTTCATTCCTTCTTCAGTTCATTGTTCAGACCTCTGAGCTCTGTGTGACCCAATTAAGACTGCTTGTAATGAATCTCTAATTAGTTCTAATGAGCAAGAGTGACTACAATCAGTTCTGTTGTCTCTTCTGCCTCTCTTCATCCCCTCTTTCTGATTTTCACCTCTTCCTTCATTTCAAGGGTTTCATTCTGAAAAATGGGATGCCTAGCTTACAAAATGCTTGCTAGCATGAGAGTATAACTTGATGTGCAATATTGTTAAATATTGTTATTGTGAAAAAACCCTGACATTTATATTTTGTAGGATGAGAATCTTTACTATTTTAGTCATTTCGTCAGCGTTCATACCGGCCATAAACAGTGAAAATGGTGAACCATGATCATAAGTAATCTACTGATAAAGAAGTGTTAATGTAATAAAAGCAGCACTCGCACAGTGTGTTGAACTTTATCTGACCTGTTGAACTTGTCAACAGGCCTCCCTCAAATTATGAATAATCACAGTGAGACACTAACAGCCTCGCTAATGACACCGTTAGCCCATCTTATCATCTCTCATACAACTCCACAGCAGGGGCCAAGGGGCCAGCAGACATCATGCAAAAGAAATTTAAGGAATTAATGCTCCCATTGACTTACATTGACTTATCCACCACAGACACTGTGAGTCAATTGACTCTCAATGACCTTGGTCATCAGACAGTATAGCTGCCCATTGAATTTAAAGGTATCCAGCCAATGCACAGAATATGACCCCTGACTTTGCCTGATTATGCGTTACATGATAGCATTAAGCTCATTGACTTTCATTTGATTATTCTCTTTTGATTTCTACTGACCATTTGTGTAATGTAAGCAGACCATTTCTAGTTCCTGACCAGGGTACATGCAATCCTTTCTCAATTTGAAATATTGAGTAATAAATAAGGTAACACTTTTTCCCTTGAAAAATGATTGCATGTAAAAGCTTATAATGTAATAACTGCCTGAAATGAAATAAAACTAAATGTAATAAAGCCTATAACATTTACTAATAAAAACTTGAATCAATAATATAGTATGCTTTTTAATTTTCAATATTGAATGGCTATTGAGCTGCTGAGTCAGTAATACTTTTTTGGCTGAATAATGTAATAACATCAACCAATAATGCAATATCACTCTGAAATGCCTTTAAATGTCTTTTCCACATCAAGCAGGAATTAAAAGTAACACTAACAGTAATATTTGTGTTTCATTATAGGCAGTTATTATGTAGGCCTTTACAATTGCATTGCATTTTGGGAAGAAACCTGTTTCTATTTTAGGCATTTAGCTAAAGCTCTTATCAAATAATAGCAAAGATTAACTTTTGTATAAATGAGAGTGGTAATGTACAAGTCAATAGGCACATTGGATTCTTGTATGCCGGAAGGTCACTGGTTCAAATGTTACCGGGTTAGTGAAAGAGTTAACAGATCACATATTGAGGGAGTAACAAATTAACCAATTATAAAAGTTGAAATTGTATTGAAATGAGTGCTTCTTGGTGGATTATATGGCGGTGCAATATATCAGTGGTAAGCGCAGTTGCCTCATAGCAGAAAGATCCTGGGTTCAATTCCCGTTCCTTTCTGTGTGGAGTTTGCATGGTCTCTCCATGTTCGTATGGGTTTCTTCCCACAGTCCAAAGACATGCAGGTCAGGTGGATTGGAGACTCTAAATTGCCCATAGAGTGTCCGTCTGTGTTAGTCCTATGATTGTTCAGGGTGTCTCCCTGCATTCTGCTTAATGCATGCTGGGATAGGCTCCAGCCCCTGTGACCCTGAATAGGAATAAGTGAGTAAAGACAATGAATGAATGAATGCTGCATTATATGTATGCCGAATTGAAGAGTGGCTAAAGATAAAGAAAATCATATTTTATGGGATTTGCACCTTTGCTGATAAGCATGCTGCCAGATTATTTTAATGGAGTTTAGCATGATGTTCTCTTCATATGAGAAAATATAGAATATGGCTGTAGCCTACATGTGTGACAGGGAAACAGTGTTTTATGCTCACAAGTGCACAAGATTCGTCTTTTTTACACTGGAAACTTGAAAGGAGCCCCTATACCATTACATATACATACAAATATTAGATTTTTCATATCCTAGTTGTTTATGTTCCAGCAAACTGAATTATGCTATTGCTTGGCATGTACAAGTCAAGTGGGCATCAAGGTAGCTGAAGCACCAGCAGGCTCTACAAAAACACACCCCCTTTGAGTTAATCTGGGTCAAATGGCGTGAAAATAAGGAGTCCCAGTATAATGATCGTCTGTAAAACAAAAAACGAATACATTTCAATACAACTCATAAGGACAAGCAATATCCCCCCAAATCAAGGGACTGCTCCACCAGGCCTACATTAACCGGTCATGTCGGACTATGTAGTAAGGCTATTTATTTGCGTGTGGCCCACTTGACTTTGTTTGTAGTATCAGTTATGGCCCACCAGCCAAAAAGACAGAGAGCAACTTGTTTAAAGATGCCTACTCTGTACTATTTACATTATGCTTTGGGTATTAGTACAATTAACAAATTGTAGTGTTTTGTACTGATCTACAATACAATAAAAAATTACAAAATGAATTTAACACGAAAACAGCAAATTAAGACCAATATAAGGGGCTAACTTCCCCATTATTTACATTATTTCATGTATACAAAAATTATCATGGAAATGAACTTGATCATGGCATTTACCTGATGTCCTGTGACATCATGTTAAGAAGGAATAAGACCTTACCACGAAACACAGAAAAAAACTTTTTGGAGGGCAGAACAGAACACCCCCACCCCCAATACCTCACCCCTTACAATTTTACTCTTCATGGCAAGAAGTGGTACTGTGAGTAAGTGTTCCCTGCAACAATACCACTTCACAAGCTATTACATTGATTTACTCAGGACCATGCTCAGTCCTGAAGATCGAAATAAAAGCAAGCTGGTTTGAAACCTCTTTCACCACTGTGTTATAAATTCAGTATAATGCTCACAAATTCAGACAAAAATGGGCTTTGGCCACGCAAAGTTTTGTCTCCATCAAGCGATGGCAAACAATGGAGGGAAGCAGTCGCTCTTTAGAACGAGGAGAGGAGGCAAAGTTTAGAAAAGTTCATTCACATCATTCAAGGGCTGGACTGGCGGGGATAGGATGGTTGGACATAAAGGTGTCAGCTACAATTTACTATTACAATTTGGGCATTTAGCTGAAACTCGTATCCAGAATGACTTACAATAAGCACAACAGTTCAACATTTGTGGATCCCATAATCGCAAGTAGCCCAGTAATAAACAAGGGCCAGGGACAACAGTACAATGCTAAGAACTTGGTATGTAGTGGAGGAAGAATGGGTGTAAATCAGAACAGCACTAGAAAGAGAAACAGCTTGTGAAAGAGACTGAAGCTCATCTGCCAGCAGGGCTGCATTCCGCTAGAAGAAACACACTGGGTCTCATTTATCAGACGAAGTGAACAAATTTATACAGAGAAAGAATGTAAAATACATGCAATCAAGAACATTTCACATGCAAATTAGACTATTCAGAGTCTTTACAATGATTTGGCATGCTTGGATGAGGCATTTTTCAACGTTTTTGAAAGAAGAGTTTCCATACACAAAAGTGATGTTTTTGAGAATAATCTATTTTTGATTAAGTTCAGGTAGCAGCATTTGTCTAAAATATACATACAGCATTTTGAATGAAACCCCTTCCATATTGATGGATGATAATGAGAAATCAGAGGTTTGCTGTGTTTTAGGTTACAAGCTTCCCTCCAGCCTGGCAACAGCATGCTGCATCTGTCATCTTACTGGCTGACAGATTAAATTACCATGGCGTTATTGTTTCCTAGAGTCGTGGCTAACATGACCATCTCTGGAAACACATGAACCTCTGCTGGCTTACATCAAATATCAGCAGAACACTCAGCGTTGCTACTGTCTCAATAAAGAAAAAGTACCAACTGGTGTGGGCTGCCCACTCTCCTTTTGGAAAAAATATTTGTTGTATTTTTTACTGTCTTTCTTCAATGTAGCTTGCTAGATTACATTAGGTTTTACAGTCTATTTGGGATACTGGGAGCTGGATAACCAGGTAGTCATCAAAACCCAGGCTAGGTCAAATAGTATTTACAAATAGTTATTGTTTTAGCCTGGGTAGGGTTTGCAAGAAAATGTAAAGGATAAGTTCGCTATTTTGGACCGTAGACCCTATTTGTGGACTTTCTACCATGCAACTGACACTTGGAGACCATAGTCTCTGACCATAGTCACTGATCAGTTCAGTATTGAGCTTGCTAGAGTTTTCCTGCAGGCTCTCACTGGGCTACAATAGACGTCAACTGGGCAATCTTAAGTGCTTTGGAAAAACTATGATAAATGTGCTTTTCCTAGATGGGAAGCTTAGGGTGTATTCTTACAGGTCTCATATGCTCTCCTGTGAAATGTAGGCTATCGCAAACCGAATCGTGAAGCAACATTTGAAACTGAACTTTTTCGCAGACCGCACTCTAGCTACGTTGTAGAGACACAGTATTATCCGAATGGCAAGGATTACTTACAGAATTGAGAGTTGTCCATTTGGTCTCTCTGGCCTGGGCCTCTTCCTCCAATTTATTTTAGTGGACGTGGAAGAAGGTTTCTAAAACTGCCTGGTTCATTAGTGCGTGAAAGTCCATGGCATCGGTTGCGCACGCTGGAGATGATCCAGTGTCATCCATGGATACAGCCACATTTTCAATGACATTGGGTAGCAACAGATCCCACTCCCTACAGCACAAACTTTCCTCCTCTCTGGGCATCTGCTTGCACCTCTTGCAAGAACACCAAAAGTCCCCCGAAATTATTGGTCTAGCCTCGGCTGTGACTTAGGATGGCTGCGCACCTTCTTCAGCCTCTCTCTCTTATCTTGCTCTCACCTAGATACAGTTTTAGGTTACCACAAACTTCAATACATTTTCCAAATACTGTTTTGTCTGATTATAACATTAGCCTGGTTTTAACTACAGTTGGTGGTCCATGGCAGGTTCTACTACAGCCAAGATACTCAAAGTTTAGCCAAGACATTCTTGTTGACCCCCCAAGAGTCATCCAAATCACATGCACTATGAAAGTAGCCTGAATTTATTAAATTCATATTAGATTAGTAGCCCAGCATTTTATCTCATGCACATCAACTCACTGTACTTCTGTGTATTTACCTTTCTCTACCTATTGATGTAGGCTACATAACGGAGACAGTTTCATGTGTGCTATCAAAGCTCCAATAAATATGTGGCACTGAAAAAACCCAGCACTACTGATAAGACAATACATGTGTAATTGCGAGTGATCCATGAATGTGTGCATAGAGAGTTAACGACAAAGCATGAGAAAGAGCACCTTTCCTATGCTATGTGACCTAGACTTAGTCTCTGAATTTGAAGTATACAAGACAGATGCATGTGAAATTGACTTTACTGACAGCTTTTAGGAATGTGCATTTACCGAATATGCCATGGAGATTCACACTATTACATTTAAAAAGACCACAAGGCACAGGAAAATGAGTAGTGTCAAGGCAAGACAGGTGTCAGTGTCAGGTATCACTTATGACTATTGTGATAAAGGAGACAATGAAAACATATCACTGTTGTAAGATGTCAGTGGGATCACTGTTGGAGTGTGATTAGTGCAACCAGGTCATTGTATCCCCTGGCCCCCACTAATTTTCCATAAGTGGCTGTACTACAGGATCTAACAGGACTAACACTTTATTTAAACCATTATCCAATTCTATTCTTCCCCCCCAAAAGTCCTGTGATGGTTTGTTAGTTGCGTTATTATTTCAAATATGCTGGTTTTGATCTTGTGTGTGACTGTTTAGAGTTGCCAGAGACCCCGATGAGCCTCACTTGACCTTTATGGAGGAAAAGCAACTATTGTCTTGTTGTTTTTCTGTGTTCTGTCACTCAGTATGTTGTCAGCTTTCAGTGTCAAACAAGGACACAGTGCTTCAACGTTACCCTCCATTTTCAGAGCTGAGAACGCATTAACCTCTACTGGTAATATTAAAAGGGCAGAGCATCAATACGCTGCAGAGACCTGGTATCTCTCTTTTTTAGGAGAACTGAGGAGGAAAAACAGGTTGCAAGTTGATTTTATATGCTTTTTATTTATCTATTATTACAATATTTTGTATTTATTGTTTTGCATTCTAGTCTTTTGAGGCTACTGTGGGTGGAGAAATTTGTATCTCTTTCTCCTCTACAATGGATTTCTCCCTGTATGATTGTTGAACATCGGCACAAAATGGTGAGTCTAGAAAGAAGGCCTTGCCTTTGATTCTGAGGGACTGACACCAAAACATGACGTTTACCGTTGATGTTTTAGATCGCTGAAACCTTTTCTGCTATCAAATTCCATTGTGGCTGAAAATGTCTTGATGTGATGTCATGTCATCTACGTCTGGATAGTTATTCATGGAAAAATACAACAAAATGGACCCAGGAATGAAAGGTACATCACCAATAGTTGTTTTAAACAGTGTTAAAGTGTTTTAGTGTGTATTTTTCCTTTCAATATGTCGGCTAGTAACTCAGTCATAAGACTGTAAAATTATTTCACCTAAAACTCAATAGAAAACCATAAAAACAAGCAAGCGTGAATTAATCATTGTATTTGTGTTCATAAATTACGAGTTTTACATTGCCAGGTTTCAGCTCCCTATAGTAGAAAAAGATTGGATAAACTATTACATTAAAATATTACATTTCATAAATACATTTTAAACCTGAGGTAGAAAAGCTGCAATCTTAAGTCGTGTGTAGTACACATGTATCCAGGCTACTGGCCTACTTCTACTTTCCTGTTGGAAGTCCATATCGAGTGGCTTGAAACTGAACTTATCTGTATGAACTGTGTTTCACCCTCTTCGTCTGCTTATCTGCCAGGGTCATCAGCCCTCTGCTTTGCCTTCCCTTCTTTTATGGATTTCAGATTTCTCTTCTTTTTTCTGTGTCCAACTTATTGATTCTGTAAGGATAATGGAATGTGTGTGTTTGTGTGTGTGTCAGGATCACCCAGCAGGAGTGTGTAGAGTAAATACATTACCTGTCATCAGCAAACATCTTTACCTAGTGATCCCAAATAAATGGTACACAAATATCACGGGACACTACTCTTTCTCTTCCAATTACAATCAGACAGCTCTTTTAATTAATAACTAATTTTATTCAATTTATTATCACACATGCACACAGATAAATTAGCTCTCTGCATTTATCCCATCACAGACCTCTCCAGATACACACAAGTAAATTGTACTGCACACACACAGAAAGTGACACATGCACTTTTTTCACTTTGAAGAAGCCGGAGCAGATGGCAGCTATATACATTACAGCACCCGGGAGAAATTAGGGGTTAAGTGCCTTGCTCAAGGGCTACAATCCCATTTCTCTACCTCTGGGCTATCCTGGCGCCTCTTGCTTCAATCAAACCTCTTTTATCAATGAAAGTCTTAGTTTACAGTATGTTTATTAATAAGTCTGAAGGCTTGAGACTTCAAAGATTACAATTTTATTACATTTGATAATAAAAGTGATCATCTTCACAACCAGTTCAAAGGGAGTGCTGTGACTTTGTTAAATGATAGCATGCTTGAAGTCCCTGACAGGGACAGAGACTATCAAAAGTTTTTGGTTTTTCATTACTACTTGTTACCTCCATTTTGTGAAACATTCCACTCCTCCCTGAGTCAGATTTTTTTGGGTGTGAATATAGCTGCTTCCGAGATGTTGATATAGAATGTCGTCCTTAAAAGTCAGTCTTCCCCCTATGACGGAAGAAGGGAAAGTACTAGCCTCCGGTTCCCATAGAGCAGCACGCTTCAACTCTTGTGAAAGTGAAAGCAGTGAAAGTAGACAGGGAGATGGAGAGCAAGAGAAGCGAAAGAGAGATAGAGGCGATGCCGCTGCCGCCATGGGTTCAGGAATGCTTTATCCTGATTTAGGGTAAAGCATTCCTTTAACATGGAACAAAATATAAGATCTGGCCTACATATGATCAGATTTTCTCAAAAACACCATTAAAAGGTAAAAGGAGCCCACAAACCAGCCAGTTTGGGTCTTTGTAACTTGTAGATGGGTAATGCTTTAGTATTGTATTTGTTTCTTGTTGTGGATTCGTCATGTTGTTCTTTATTGATCTGTATTTTATCATGGCTAAAGTCTATCTGGGTAGTTACACAGGTATAGGCCATTGCTCTGTGTACTGTGTCTACTCCTGTAAATGAACCCTAAACACAGGGGCCTCATTTATAAATATATAAACTTTTTTCTGATTTGACACATCGAGTGTCCTGAAACTGAACTAATCTGTTTTTAAATTGAAGTAAAACAAAATGTATATTTGGTAATCAACAAGTCAATAATCAACCCCAAATTGATATGATCAATGATGTTGAAATAGAGAGAGTATATGAAAACTAATTTCTGGGCGTGATAATTTACCATAAATTATGTTGGAAATCACACATAAATATGCAAATGTAAAATATCTAAAATCATTGCAATAGTCAATCTAACCAAACATATACTGAACCAGAATTCACTATATACTATACTATTATTGTGAACTGTTTAACCCTGTAAAACCCAGACATAGTAAAACATAAAATAAAAAATATGCAACCTCTCAGATGGTGTTGTAGGAGGTCTTTGGAGATGATAATGAAGTGTTTGCAAAAATGTCATGTTTTTGTAAGGTTTTATGGGAATGTTGTAACGTAACAACGTTGGGTGAAGTGGGTAGCAGAATTTCCTGTAGGCTATTTGTACTCATTGTCTGAACAACAAGGTACAAATGTTTGTACCTCAGTAAAGAAAACTATGGGTTCATTTGCATGGTTGATTGCTTATAACTTAGCCCCAGAACAGTATATAACATGAATAATAATATCAACATTAGTCATATTTTGATGAATAGTGATTTTATTTAAAATAAATAAATGAAAAACAGGAATACATGTACAAGGCAAGCATGTGCATGTATGTAGGGAGGGGCGAATATGTACAGTATAGACATATAAGTATATGTGTATTAGGTGTACAAGGGGTATATACAGTAGTTTGGGGAGTAGTGCAGTGATCATTTGCAGTGATAGTCCCATAAACAGT
>OMOT01027723.1:0-13614 GCA_900312575.1 Acanthochaenus luetkenii | reverse complement strand
GGGTGGTTGGTTGGGGGTGGGGGTGTTGTGGAGAAAGACAGAAGAGATAATGCAATTTGTATTGACATGAAAACAGAACATATATTTTTCTCCTTTTCTAATGATTTGTTTCCCTGCGTTCTCCGCTATCCTGAGCCATGCACTCACTTTCATACTGTAGGTTAAGAATCAATCCCGTAATGGACATCGCATTACACACATTGCCAAAGGTTTTACTACTTTTTCCTCTCTCCTATTGCAAGTATATGCCAAGTTACACCAAAAGAAAGCTAAGTGGGTGTTCTTGAGATGTTAGTCAGGCCCAAGGTTAAAACATATTTCCATCATTATGATAAATGTCTTGCCAAAAAACAAAGTGCACTCATTAAAACTAAGACCACCTTACACCTGAACAATAGCCGTCACCCTACTAAAACAACTTTTCTAAGAATGGCCATCCACAATTTCTGGAGTCCTCATCACCATTCAGTAGAACTGTCTGCAAACCTACTACTGCCTACTTACCATGCCAATTATCACATGGAGTTTTGCTCCTTTGTCTCCCTCTACTACAATGTGTGCACAACCCTGTGTACTTCAGACCTGGCACATGACACATTTCAACAACAGGAATGTTGTCTCTCCAACTCTCATGATCTCATGCGTCTCATTGTGTTCAGTATAACTACCTAATGGTACACAGGACCACCAATGCACTATTGGTCACTCACAACACGTCCCTCTGAAGCTGCAGCAGTACTGTATGCCATGCCAACAATTATAGGATGTTGAATGTGTATATGTAGTCAAGTGATATGTATAATGACCACAGTATGCTTTGCACCATCCCTTTGCACGGTGGGTGAAGCATGTTGTCAAATCAAATCAAATCTCAGTTTATTTGTCACGTACTCCATCAAGTACAATGTGCAGTGAAATGCTTTGTTGCCGACTCCTTAAGTGTGCTAAAATGAAATAAAAGTAAAAAAAAGATAATATTGTGGCAGACGGAGGGAGTTTAGGAGGGGAAAGGTGAAGGAGGGGCAGTGCGGGCAGGTTCCTGCGGGGGCGCTAGAGCCCATAGACAGCTGTCCGCCCCAATCAGTGGCAGATGCGAGGCAGCTGAGGCAAAGAGGGAGAGCGGGCAGGGCCAATCGGGAGAGAGAGCGGCAGGCCTTAAATAGAGGGAGAGAAATGGAGAGAGAGGCGTGTGACCCATGGGAGGTAATGGAGAACGAGGGAGAGATTGTAAGAGCGAGCTAAGAGCAATAAGTGAGCGTATGACCGAACGGACTGAGGACCCTGCTGTGTGCCGAATCCCTGCATACACGCATACACATACAGCAAACTGACATAGACATGCTCACATTTAAATTCCCAATGTACAAAAAAGTAGTTAATGTAGTTAATTTGCTAAAAAACGAATCATGGCACGATCTCATGCATATCAGTAGCGTATTGCCTATTTACATGCAAGCGGCCACTATAGCTTATGAACAGCATCTCCTCTTTTGCAGCTAAAAGTATACATTAAAAGAGTTTTGAGTCTCTTACATGTTAAGTGTTTGTGTAGCAAAACACCAGGCCATTGTTTCAAAGTGCTTCATGTTGAGTGACCAATACAATATTACATTACATTACATTATTTAGCAGACACTTTTATCCAAAGCGACTTACACATTACATTACGCGACCTACATATCATACCGTTGGCGGAGGCAGCCATGCAAGGTACCAACCTGCTCAACGGGAGGAATTCAGGGTTAGGTGTCTTGCTCAAGGACACTACGACAGATTGTTCCCAGGAGGAGCTGGACTCGAACCGCCGACCCTGCAGTTGCGGGGCGGGAACTCTACCTCCTGAGCTACTGCCGCCCCCATACATGTATACATTGCATGCATCATATACATAGTACATCACACCATGCACCACACTACACAAACACATATATTTGCATGTCTTTGACAATATTGTGTTTTGGTGCTTTCTGTGTCACCTGTGAACAATCAGTGATGAACACATTTGAATGATCCTTGCTTGGTTGTGGTTGACACACCATTCTAGGTATTTATTTGGTGCAATTAATGTAGCTTACAGTTTCACAGTGTATACTCACACACGGCAGAAGGATAACAGGACCTCACATAAGGTGCAAGATATACGAAAAAAGACAGTGGACCAAACACATCTGAACAGTCACACGTCAGTTCTAATGTGTATTTCAACAGCATTGCATACAGTATGTTTACTGCTGCAGAAGGAAATACAGTGAGTGTCCATTAGTGTATTGGTCCAATGTACCATGATGTATGCAACACTGATTAGTATGGGTTTAGACATGCACAGCCATGTTTACGCTAACGCACACACACGCACGCACGCACACAGATGACAGGAGGCATTCTTCATTAATTCCCCTTCATTATGTAACCATGTGGAATAGGAGGCGCTCTTCTTGCATACAGAAATACTATTTCTAATGTCCATGACCCATGGGTGAGCTGCTCATTAGCTTTGAGCAGCACATGTCATTCTCGAACCTGTTCTTTATTCAGGCCTACTACTTGTGTTTTTTTTGGCATGTGTCCTTGTGTTATATTGGTGTTCGTTTTTGCTTGTTCTGTATAGCACCTTGGTCAACATCTGTTGTTTTTAAGTGTGCATAAATAATAATGTATGAATAAATTGAACTTGAACTTGAACTTGGCATCATAAATCTACAGGATCATCAGTGGCCAGTGAATTGGGCTGCTTGCCCAATCTAATCTAAATGTTACAGGGTTGAGTGTGGGTATGTCACTGGGGTTACCCCATCACAGATGTTTTGTTGAATTAGGCCGACGACACCTCCAGAAGGCTCAACAGAAAGTTCTGGTATCCCTGAACTGCCCCTTGCAATACTCACTCTCAACACTTATCACACTTACACTCATCGACACTACACCCACACTACCCTGATGTTGCACAACACCCAATCATTCATGTCCTCCCCATCAAGCTCAACAACAGCACAGTGATGGGACAGCTGTGCCTGCTGGCGTAAACCGATCTGTACCAACAGTCACAAACTAAAGGGACACCAAATATGGTCCCTGAACAAGAGAGAATAAGATATGTATATAAGTAAGTATGCAAGTCAGGTGGATTGGAGACTAAATTGCCCATATGAATGAGTGTGATTGATTATCAGTCTATCTGTGTTAGCCCTGCAATGAATTAGCGACCTGTCCAGGTGCCTTCCGCCCAGTGTGTGCTCGGATTGGCTCCAGCCCCCCACAACACTAAAAAGGATTAAGCAGGTAGAGAAAATGAATGAATGAACTTAGAAGGATGTCTATCTTGAACATTTCACAGGACAGTGTTGGTGTATAACATTTTAGACACTTAAATATGAGCACCTCAAAGCTAGAAAGTGCACCAATGGGACTACATTTAAAATGTCCACCATGGCCACTGGTCCTGTGAGAACTGGTAGACCCATAATCAGGGGAATACAATGTATCCAGCTGGCCATGCTCACCACACCTCAACCGTGTTTTGGTTCAAATAACAGATGACCTTGATGTGTCCAGACCACTGTAGTAATCCTCTTAAATCATTTGTCAGTTACTTGATGAGCATTAAGGTTTGTTTAGGTTGGTCTAATGATATCCATCCCCAAATGGACTACACTGTAGCTATGTCATATACAAAAGAAAAGTAGTTTTTAAACTTCCAAATGCTTTCATCTAATTTGTTCAAAGTCACTTGGTGGGTGTAGAAGGCAAGTTCAACTGTACAAACATGTGCGACAGTAATGTTTTAATCTGATTACTACAAGCCAAAATGATCTGTGCTATCCAATCTCCAATCTCTTTTTCTGTGCTCCACAATCTTCCTCCCTCATGTCCGCAACAATGAGTGAAAACAGAATTATGTCAGATTCAGATTACCTTTAATCTTAAGGATTAGGAGAGGAATTGAAATGTTTGGGTACAATTAATGACTCCTGATTTATGAACTAATCTAGATAGAACCAAATCTCACCATCCCTCCAAAAATGCTCTCAGTAAAAACAAACAAAGCAGAAATGCGGAAATCAAAGAAGCCTGGAACACATACATGTGTGTACATGTGCATGTGCATGTGTGTGTGTGCGCGAGCTATGTATGTTAATATGTGCCAGTACTTTTTGTGTTACTGCATGTATTAATGCATGTATGAAGAGGATCCACAGAAAGGCGGAGCTAAGGATATAGGGTTTAGTTTTGTGCTGCTAGATGCCAGCGAAATGAAGTCACATTAGAGTGCTTTTAGATTGGGAATGGATTCAAACTAAACATTTAATTTGTGTTTCTGATGGCCTCTCAGTTGACCTGACCTTTTGACATGTCACCACTTAATACTTACTATAAGATATAAATCATGATTAATTTAGGATTTAAAACAACTAGTAGCAGTGCTGTCAGATTTTCTTCATGGTTGTTAGATTATTCTTTTTATTTTTTATTTTAGCATATATAATTGATGACAGCCATGAAAGCTAGTCATTCCAAAGATACTGAAAGACCAACAAAACCACAAAATCAATCTTTAGATGTATCAACAATCTATAAATATATGATTTTACCTGGCATGTTTGTGCAGGGTACAAGAATATGTCCAATATTTCCAAAGCAGATGTACAAGTACATTAATAATGCATAAAAGTGGAGGCACATTGTGAGGGAATGAGGAATAAACTCAAGAAGAAAATAGCTGAAAGATTCTGAAGACAACGCAACACATTCATATAAAAATACAATATTCAATACAGTGCAGTAGGAAGTTATTCACCCTGGCATCTAACATTCTCAGGTCTCACCACTCCACCTCACTCTGTGAGTCTGCACTGTTCTCCATGGCCTCCTTTCCATTTATGGCCATGAGCATGAAACACAGTGGAACTAAAAGGAGATTTCCATGACCATTATTCTTCAGCAACCTAAACAGAACTGAACAGCACCACACCGTGCAGAATAGAAGAGAGCAACGCTGTCACAGAGAGCGCGGAGGCAGACGTCATGATCTCTCCTCCTGCTGACTCAATGGCAGCTGTGCAGCCTGACATATCAGACGTGGTATATCGATGTTTACATTTATGCATGTGCTACTATGGTAGTTCTGCCTTTTGCCACTACACGGGGGCCCATGTAGAAATCAGGCTCGGATGTCGGAGGAGAGAGGGGGCGGGTAAGTCCTTGGGGTTATCAAGTGGTCGCCTCCCATCACAGATGTTTCGTCGAATTAGGCTGATGAGACATCCAGAAGGCTCATCAGAAAGTTCTGGCGACCCAGAAACAGCTGCTCCACACCTGCTCTCGACACTGGTCACACTTATACTCACCGACACTACACCTACAATACCTTGGTGTTGCAACTAAGTCCATGATATCCCACCCAGTAATTCATAATCTCACCATCAATCTCAGCAACAATATCGTCAATTAGTAGAATTTGCTCTCTCAACAAGGATGCTGTGTATTCTTTGAAAAATGTCACCAATCCTCCTATTAAATCCAAATCGTTCAGTGCACCACCTCCCCAAAGAACGCTTTCATTTAAAAAAAAAAAAAAGAAAATACATTGACATGCTATATATTCCATAAAAGCATTGGTGGTTGTGAGGTTTAGCGCAATGAGACGTTTTAGTCAGATTATGTCACAGTCAGACTGCACATGCAGGATTATGGCACTGCAGAGTGCCGTAAACAGATTGAAATGCTAAACAACTCCCATGAAACAAACGTGACTTTAACAGATGTGAGAGACCTACGGGTGAAACAGTGAAAGGGATATATACAAACTAGGAGGGAAAGTATTGCTGACCCATAAAAGAGAAAATAATAATCTGGAAAATATATTGCATGAACAATGAATTTGCTGTACAGCATGCACAGTACTCAGGTGCCTAGTTTATCAGCCCGTTTGCGTACTTTTTTCTTTTGAACCCGTGTTTTTTAACTATAGTGTTTTTATAAGGGTTGATGTTACTTGGAATTCCACAATGCACTCCTCTAATTCAACTCTAAAGAATAAAACACTTAAATACATCAATTTACATTAGAACGGTTAGGCGATTAACTTCTGAAGATCGTCCAATAATTGAATCAAAGCATACATCTACGTCATTGTCAAGGTTGCAGCACTTCATAATAAGCTTTCAAAACAAAGTCTGAGAAGTGAATTATTCCCTCATATATCTCTGCATATTTGATCCAGGGTTTCTGCACAATGCCCAGAATCTGTCATAGGCGGTGGATGAGGAATGTCCAGAGATCGGATGCGTATGTTGTTGTCCAGCCATCAGGCACATGCAGCAGCATGGACACTACATGTTGTACTGTAGTCTTCAGGTATTGTTCAAGAATATAAAATACACGATATCAGCAGTGTTGCAGACGGATTGCAGTATGAGATGTATGAAATGAGGTTCGTTTTCCGGGGGAATAATATTGGTGTGGAATGGAGAGAGGGATTCCACTGAAAAACCGTTGGACAATCATTATTATGTTTTGGATGTTCACATGCAGGCCAACAGCTTTGTACGTGGCAGAAACCACATGGGGTTGATGTATTGTAATAATGTCTCGCCCTTGTTAATTTAATGAAGAATATAGTCCGGTCCAGCGCACTTGGTATTTTTCAGTGGTACTTGTTGGATAACTTCTGTGATTTGTTGCTTGTCCTTGATGAGGGTGGTGCAAACTGTCTGACTTAAATTATGTTATTTCTTTGACAACATCATAGATTCTCTCTTATTAAAGTCTGCAAGAGACTGGATTCACGTTTTCTTGGCCCACCAGCCATTCTTCATATTTAATGGCAGACAGTCATTTTAGAAGCAACAGGGCAGCAGCAGCAATGTAAGTGTTACTCTTAGCCTTTAGCGGGTCATCGGTGCCCAGGTCATTTTCATCGATCCAATTATAATTGCGTGGCTCTGTGAATCCCAAAGACTCCTCTGCAGCACGGTAGATAGCTGAGCTGAGGGTTCCACGTTGCTCTGCTACTCTTTGATGTTGTGGAGCTCTGCTGCAAGACAGCCTTTGAACCAGTCTGACTGCGGAGGATTAACGGGTATTGCAGTCAAGTGTCCTGCTGGGGGCCTTGCTGGTGCTATTGTGGGCAGACCATGCAGATCTTTGTTGTTATCAACTTGCCAGCACTCGTGCCCTGCACATGCTCCACCTAAGGGTGCTGCCATGGGGTCGTATGTTAAATGTTTTTTAACTGGAAAAGGAAAGTTGTAATTACGAGGCCATGCTCGGAGCAACTGTTCACAAATCTGAGGGCTTCCATGGTTCAGACTCCATGTCGGTGTGCCTTCTCACAGTGTACAGTTCAATGTTGCTCAGTAACGCCATGTTACTAGATAATGTCCTCTGGTTGACTGGATCATAGCTGTTCTAGAAACAATCCTTTTCCTCTTCACTGGCAATCAGGATCAGTTCATATGCACCGATGAGATTTGCATGTCATCCATCATGAAGCACTGACTACATGGAGTCGTCAAGACCCTGGAATTAGCCCTTTCCTGAGGAAGTTGCAGCCTTTTCTACTCTCTGTTAGAGTCTTGTCATTGCAAGCGGTTCTAACTTGAGTGCTGCTCTGTCTGATGTTGCCACAGCGCCGCCATCCACAATCACACACTATGTTCATAACATGGGACCTGTTTAAATTCTACTGACACACATTATTAAGAAACAACAGATTTGACATCGTTTTCGTCAAAGTAACACAGTCAAGTCAGTGTTCAGTTGTTTAGACCAATTCAGTCACATTAGATCAGTGGTTTCTCTCAGAAAGAAAGTTAGGAAGGATGCGATGTAATGGCATTCAAACAGATCATACCTTTCCAGTATGTACACGTTCCTACGTGTGGCCTGGTTCATGCTCTACGGATTGTGTCACCCTGTCTACAACAGCAATTCACACAGACAATATATATCTCTCTTCAAATCAGATTGATATTGTCTTGTTTCTTTCTTTCGCCATACTGCTACTAGCTGGTCTGATCCATGAATGGAGGGAGCTGCTACTTTGGGCTGACTGCTGTAGCTCCCTCTCTTTCTTAAGCGTTTCCTTTCCGGGCGTTTAACTGTCTCCAACCAGCAGAGCAGATGATCACAATTAATGACTGACATGTTTATCCCAAACACAAATGTAAAGTCTAGACCTGGCCCAAAATGTCAGCATAGAGTTGTACTGACCTGGGACCTGTTTTACCTTTCATTATAAGTAATGATAAGATTCTAGATCAGCAGTCCTACTCTGACATGCTTGATACATAATTTGGGGTTTCAAAACATCCTTGTGTTGTCATGTTCTGTATCATTTTGTTACACTGCATATATTTTATAATTGAGACATACGGCACAACTACTGAACTGATTGATTTTAGTAACATGTTGTTGAGCATCACACCGAGAGGAAAATAAACCACACAGTATTATATTTAAAAAGCCACACACACACACTACTTAAACATACTCAATGTATTTTGCCTTTCATTGGAGAAAGGTGTGTTTGCTTCTTCTAGCAGTGTTCATGCTGCTTCTTATTTCCCAATCAAAATTGATTGATTGATTGATTGAAATGTTAATTTAACAGGGAAAACACTACTATACATTTCTCTCTATATATTTGATAAAAAATAAATACAAAAAATAAAATACATTTAATCAAGGTACATACTAGGGCACAAATTGAGCTCGTCTGTCTATGTTTGGTATGGGGGAACCTGTCATTCACTGTCGAACTGTAGAACTATAGGAATGTGTTATGCAGGATTTTAATTGGTCAGTCCTGGGTCTAGGTCGGAGGGGGCAAGGTAGAGCGAGAAAACACAATGTCAGGAAAACACAAAGCGGGATATATGGATCTTCTTCCCATTTTCAAAATATATGCGCTAGGTTTGGAAACATCAGCCAGCTGACTACCACTATAGCGGCCAGATGGACACTGGATTGCTAGCTTGAGTTGGCTGATAGCTTCGTGGTTAGATGCCTACAAGCTGCAGCACTGCTCAATTCTTCATCGTTTCCAAATGCAAAGTGGCTTTTCAAAGACGTTGTGTTTTTCTAGCGCCATTATAATGTTGGATCATTCCAAACAAAGTGTCTCGTGTGTGTCTCCAGTCTGCCAGCTAGTTAGTCACTTAGTTACTGAAGTCAAGTTATAACTAATTGGTTTTTGGATTGGATTTGTATATTCATCGATAACTGCATTAATAACTTCATGCATTAATTCATTTTCTTTACTGGTGCCTATCCCAGAATGCATTGGGCAGAAGGCAGGTAAACACTTTTTGATGTGAGGCGACAGTCTGGCCCACCGTGTTTACACAAGTGTTTACTATGCGGTTTAATTTAACCCTATGTATCTTCACGTCAAAGTACATTTTGCAGTTGACATTTTTTGATTTTTCTCCAGGTGGAGGATGCCCACCTCTACTATGGTGCTGTAACTGCCACTGGTCTAAGCCCTGAATGTTCACAAATGTTTGAGTTCATTTACATTCAAATGTAATTTAAATGCTGATCTTTGGGGGGGAAAGGTGCTTTTAATAACTCCTTTCTGATACCGTTTGAAAGACGGGTCATTTTGACAATGTTTTGACTGCAAATATCCTTTTGACATTCTCACTAAAACTGGAGGTTCAAATCAGCGCATGATGCCCAAATTGAAGTAATTAATTGATACTTTGAATTGAAATTCAACAAATCTGGAGTTAAAACCCTAACTATGCAGATGATGCAGTCACTATTGTATATGTTGTCCAATACTTATGTCCCCTGTAAAGCCAAAACTGCAGTATAATCCACCAACTCTGTCCTCTCAATTGCCATGGAGGACAGCCAAATCCTTGTTTACCCCTATCGCTCATCTGTCGCCACATTAAGCCTGTCTCTCAACTGACATCGCCTGCAATTAAAATATGATATGATACCTTTTACTCCGACCATTAGGTACAGGGAAACATACAGATGTTTCTCTCTCACATCGACACAAGTGGATGTGTGGTGAGTGCACAAGTAAATGCTGATGTGACTTTGGGCCCTAAGCGGCGTTGTGACCTAACGCTGGTGAACTGCCAGTTTCGTCT
Organism: Acanthochaenus luetkenii; assembly: GCA_900312575.1. Taxonomy (NCBI): domain Eukaryota; kingdom Metazoa; phylum Chordata; class Actinopteri; order Beryciformes; family Stephanoberycidae; genus Acanthochaenus; species Acanthochaenus luetkenii. Next base: position 3,508 of record OMOT01027723.1, on the reverse strand, counting down.
GTCGCAAAATTGACATGTCTCGTCTCGTAGGGTTATCTGAAATCACGTGACAATGTTTTGTGAATATTTCCCCCCACGTTGAGGCAAGTCGTCCGATCCATGGGTAACTAGCAAGCTGTAATCAATGAAGCTAAAACCGATTTACCCACAGCTTGTGCTTATTAAATGCACAGACATGAAAGGCTGAAGCCAGCAGGCCGTCCATCTCTACCGTTCAGTATGGTACACCTGTTCAGTAAATATATGTTTGTATGCACATTGTTTTATTATGTGAAAGGGTTTTATTCTTTCCATTTGCACTACAGAAAATTGAGTACATAATTGGACACCGAAGGCGCATAAACCGCCAACGGGTATAATTTATCAACCTGTCTGAGGAGGAGTGCAGGCAGAAGCTCTCCTCTTCTGAGAAGCTCTCCTGGCTCAGCCGCGCAAAACTGTCATCCGTGTCAGGAAATTGCCATTTTGCTATAGTGGCACACTGGTATTTAAATGGGTACAAAATAGGTGTGATTGGCCATTATGAAACCAAACCCTCACCACACACTTTTTTTGGTGTTAATCCAACCTCTTTTACAACTGCGCGGGAGGTGCGCCATCGTCTTAAATCACTAAAACGACGTTAGACACTCCTTAAAGTGACACTGTCTTTGCGTCTGTGATACTGACACCGTTCTGATTCACCAATTTAGGGCCCATGTGTCATCCATCTTTACTCCTGCATGTCCCATGGAGAGGATGAGCAAAGGGAGGTGGAGGCCACAGTCAGAGGTCAGTTACACCTTTACACTTAACACCGCTGTGTAAGGCAAACCATAAAGGTCCGATTGTTGATCAGACTTGATTTTTGGAAATGTCCTGATTTTGAATCTGGCTTGGAACCTGTGTGATGTGTGTGTGTGTGTGTGTGTGTGTGTGTGTGTGTGTGTGTGTGTCCTCTCCCCCCTCTCATCCTTCATGTCCCTCCACTGTAAATATGTCAAAAGTTAATAAAAAACAGCACAAAGTGATATAAAAAAAGAGAAACACCAATATCGGAGTTATTGGATTTTCATGCCGCACTGTTATATATCCCTTTGTCATCCTCGACTGCTCAGCCTGTCAGTACCACATGAAGGTATTTATGTTGCAAAGCACGTGTGTGTGTGTGTGTGTGTGTGTGTGCCTGTGTGTTCACATATGCATGGAAGTGACTTTTTTTCTCAGGTCCTGGACATTAAAGGATGCATACAAATGAAGGGACAAGAGTAACATTTTAATTGAAATCCAGTTATTAATTTTACAGCACACCAACATGAAATAGCACTTAGCTACACATGGCACATTCATAAATGCAGATTCGTCTGCTTTGTCAGCTTTCATGAGGTGTAATGTTCTTTGCAGCATTTGTCATTTGCGGCATTGATGTGCAATCAGGGTGACAACTTCATGGTAGAGAATGTTTAAGAAACCAACAGATAGCTGGCTAGTTTATTTGGCTTAAACCTAGATGTAACCAGCAGTGTGAATGTGTTGTCAACCATTTCCCTGCTATTCAAAAAAACCTGATGAAAAACCTATGAAAGCTGACATAAAGATTATATCAGCATCAACCGCCCCCTCCCCCACCACACGCACACGCGCACACACACACACAAGGGGAAGTGGTATCTGATGATTACGTCCCTGCTCTGTAGTTTTTATATAGTCTCCATGTTGCTATTACATAGTCATGCAGCACACTGAAGATACGGTTTCATGACTCTTGCCAAAGGAGAACTGAGACCCTGAAACTCTTCTTCTAATATAGTCCGTCTCTGCAGCTTGTTTCCACACGTTAGCATGGGAAGCTGTGTGTCATTGGTGTGTGTGGAACGGCACACAGCTCTTGCTTTCAAATTGAGCAGTAAAAATGAACATCCTCGTCAGATTAACAAGCCACTGAATCTGCCATAAAGATGACGTTGCACGCTTTCGCTAATGTGCGTTATATATATACGTTAATTTCTCGAAGGTATTTTATATTCAGGGCATTTTGAATGAAACTTGCTTTACAACAGTTGTTCATCTTTGCAGATCTATGGCTCTGTAAAGACGCCCAGGCTCCGTTAAGAATCACATTGCATCAAAACGAAGTTTGTAGCTCTTGTCGCTGGTCGATACATTGTGCTTTCAGATACGGTCACAGTTTGGAGTGCAGCACTTTCCATGACTAGATAACTGTCCGTGTTTACTCTTCACATTTAGCTCTACATTGCTGTTGATGCAGACTTGGATCTCTTCATGTGGTTCAATCTAGACATCTGAATACCTCTTCTGATTACTGCCTCCTCCTCGGACTGCAGCCCATCTAGAGTCAGGGCTTAGGGAACAATGTGTCACATCCCACCAGGAATGCTCTCTCTCTCTCTCTCTCTCTCTCTCTCTCTCTCTCTCTCTCTCTGTGTTTACACAAACTTTTTTTATTAACTTTGACAGACACACTTTTACAGGTCGTCTTTCATATAATTTATTTGATTCATTGCTTGTTGTTAATTGTTATGTGTGTACGTTTTGCATGTGTATGTGTGTGTGTGTGTATATAGGCATTCTTTATGTGAAGCACTTTGTAACTCAATGTCTTGAAAGGTGCTATATAAATACACTTTTACTTACTTACTTACACTAGTGATCTTTCAGTGAAAGATGCCACGTATTTAGAGATACCCCTCGGTACGTCTTTGATTCAATTCCAAACGCACTGGAAAAGCTAAAAATGAACAGTGAAACGCCTGTAACTATAAGCTGACCTTAAGAAAGGCCATTCTCCACAACACAGTCTTTTGGGTGTATGTATTCCCCAGCATAGTGCGACTCCTTGTATGACATTGAGCAGAAAGTGCAGCAGTGCAGTGAGAGGGGATCCAAATGTGCCTCCATGTCTGCTTGTGCACTTTCGACGAGAATGTAGCACGAGACAATGTACCAAAATATATTGTGGTGTTCGCCAGCTAGAGCTGCTTCAATAGGAATGATACAGAACATGGACATGTAATGCAGAAAAGTAGGAGGGCTTGGTGAAGAAGAGGGACAGAGAAAGAGAGGCAAGGCGAGAAAGCGGAAGAGAGCGAGAGAAAGATCGAGAGAGCGTGGGAGGGAAGGTGATGGAGAGTGGAAAGACTGATTACTTACTTCCCCCTTGACTCTTAATCCAGTTTACAATGGCCAATTATGTTGCATCCAAGGGTTCATTAAAAAAGAAATAGAAAAAAAAATATTGGTCAAAGATCATTCTAATTAATATCAAGTCAGAGGCTGAAAGTGAAGAATTTAGCTAGCTAACGAACCTGCACGTTCAACATGTCTTACACAGTCCTGAATGGGGATACGTTTCTACATTTGTCCTCAAGCTACACTAAAAATGGTTCACATCTTTGTGACCTTTCCTATTTAAACCAATGGGCACCTCTGGCCAAAGACCAATTCTATCAATACAATAATACAGAGGAGGCAGGAGAGAAAGAGACAATCGCTTGGGCATGCACACGCA
>OMOT01027722.1:0-11846 GCA_900312575.1 Acanthochaenus luetkenii | reverse complement strand
ACAAGTTTGCCCAAATGTAAGACTGTCGTGCATCTTTCCTTTTCAAGAAATGAATGTCATTGGTGAGTCTATTTAGCATTATTACAAGGCGTGTTATTTTGGCTGTAGGTTAAGGCCCAGAAAGCAACAGGTTTCCTTGCTTTGGACGTTATTACAGTTGCAGACCACAATGAGTGGTATTCTTACATATAACTGCTTGATAACTTTGGATTTGTAATGCAAAGCGGGGGTTACTGAGAGACGGTCTGCGTGGTTAGTGGGCTAGGCTGTGTGACTGTATCTACACCACTGTGTGTGTGTGTGTGTGTGTGTGTGTGTCTTACCCAGCAGTACCTTCCACACATGGATCCTGTACATGGAGGGTAGGGGGAACCTCTGACTGAAAGTGCTCAGCTTCTCTAAATCTATTGGTAGAGTAAAAAAAGGTGACAGAAGAATAATTTAATTACTTCCCCAAAAAACACAAATGCAAGCCGATGATGTTGAAATAACACGGGCGAGAGCAGCTCTGATCAGTGTCAAAGACGACTCTGGGACGTCAGAAGGTGCTGTTGGACCTACTAGATGTATTATGGGTCTAATTCAACAAGACATGGCACTGCAGCTAAACCCATCTCCTCCAGCACGTGAGCCAGGTTAATGCATGAGGGCTAACCGGTGTTTGAGTGGTAAACATGAACGGTTATGTACCCAGAGGGTTGTCCTTCAGCAGTATCTCCAGGGACTTCTTCTCCTCCACTCCTCGGAAGCCCATCTTCTCATAATAGGTAGAGCGGAAGTTCCGTTGGGGGTCGTCTGCCATACTTCCACCTGGATGGCGACACTAACTCAACATGACCAAATATCATCAGTGTGTTCACATTACATTTACCATGTGAGTCAGAGTGGAAAACACTGCGAGGACCGCAACCACAGGACCACAACACGCGGTTTGTACTTTATCAAATCTAGCTTTGACCAGTCGGTGGCTATGGGTAAGTGTCATACAATAAAGTACTAATCAAGAATGACAACACGTTCAAAACTGGGCTGTGGCAATGACGACACTGATGACGCCATCCAAAATGACGTGACGTTAACAGAGTGAATGCAGCTAATTGTATTGAATGACTAGCTAACTATAAACGGTCCTACCGTGCACTGGTCGGTTCCCAGCCGCTATCTGGAGCCTTGCTTACAGCTTGGCTAGGGACTTCAAGTCAGCCAGCAAGCTAACGTCAGCTACAGGGGCACGTTAGCTTCGGGGGCTAACTACCCAGCCTTTTATCTGTAAACGGCAAGACTGCAGTATGGCCACGCTCAGCGAAAATATTGACAAAATTTGGTAATATCTAGCTAGCTAGTAGCTATAGTGCTGTGCAAATTACTAACAGTGTCAAGTCCGCCAGAATAACAAGGACTTCCGGGCAGACATTTCAAAATAAACGCCTTCTTGACGAACGCGTACGGCGTACTCGTTAGAACGTTTATAGAGTAACATAATGTAACGTTACGTAACGTTATACCAAAGCGGAGATGTGTCTAATAAAAACACAACTATTGCTGTTTTTTTTTATTGTTGCTGTTGTTGTTGGGTTTTTTGGGCCTAAAAGCAATTTTTCCAGCTTATATACAGAGCCATATTTTCTCATACAAGGTGCGGGCTGCAAAAATACAGACTTAGTCATAAAACACATGCCAGTCAAGGATGTGTACCATCTTAAAGAAGTCAGTTTTAATCCAGTGGCGTAACATACCTCTGTCCCTAAATGCTATAGAATGGGTATCATATTATATTGGCTAGTGTTACCTGATATCAAGTCAGCCAGAATACCACTACTGAAATGTCCTCTGCTTGCCATGTACTGTACATGTCAAAACACAAAGCATAGAAAAAAGGGTGAAAAAGTGACCAAATACGCTTTTATTTTAAACGCAGAATCGCTTATCTCATTATGTACTTTCTTTTTTTCAAAAATAGCATTCTACATTTTTATCCTGAAGTGACACGTATTTGGTCAAAAGTTGACACTTGCAAAGAACATGGCAATCAAAGTTTCCAATAATTTCTACAACTCTTATTTTTCTGTGATGGAATGATTAGATGTGTCTTTGTCACTAAAAACTATCATGAATTTTGGTTCTTTAATGAAATGTATTATGGGTCTTCTGAAAAGGTGACAAAATCTACTGGGTCAATGCTGATATTTGGTTAAATGTCCCTTGGCCATTTTCGCCTCAATTAGGCTCTTTTGATAGCCATCCACAAGCTTGTGGCTTCTGGTTGAATCTTTGACCACTCCGCTTGACAGATTTGGTGCAGTTCAACAAAAATCGTTGTCTTTCTGACACAGACTTGTTTCTTCATTCCACATGTTCTTGATGGGGTTTAAGTCAGGACTTTAGGAAGGCCATTCTAAAATCTTAATTCTAGCCTGATGTAGCCAGTCCTTTACCACTTTTGATGTGTGTTTGGGTTCATTGTCCTGTTTGAACACCCACCTTCTGGCTGATGATTTTAGGTTTTCCTGAAGAATTTGGAGGTAATTCTCCTTCATTATTCCATTTACTTTCGGTAAAGCAGCAGTTCCACTGGCAGCAAAACAGGCCCAGAGCATAATACTAATTTTCTCTCAGCAGCAGGTGATAGTAGATGCGTTTTCTTCCTGATCGTGGCAGTGACACAACTTATACATGCACTTATATGTACAAACAATTGTTTGCACAGTTGATCTTGGGACTTGTAGCTGCTTTGAAATGGCCCCAAGTGTCAGATAGCATAAGAGTGAGTGAGTGAGTGAGTGAGTGAGTGAGTGAGTGACTGTCTGTCTGCCTGTCTGTCTGTCTGTCTGACAGACTGACTGGCTGACTTTACAGGTCCATGAATTGCTTCGCATCTAATAATCTAATTGAGATGTAGGCCTATAGAAGTCAGCTGATATTAGATTTGTTTGAAAGAAAGGTAGAACTAAAACATTATTACTTACTAAAGTTCATAACCTGTAACTGAAACCTAAAACAAGTTAGTAAAACATGATATGAAATGTTGAACACATTTTGGCCAATTTTTACTTGAACACGCATATATTTTTGCTAAATCCTTGAGAGAACACTTACGATACATTTATTTGCACAGATCCATTAAATCGGGTTATTATTTGAAACACGATTTTAATCATTACATGAAAACTTGAATTCATATCTGTTTTGTTCAAGTGTTGTGGTGGTGTAGGTGATTTTCCAAGAAAGATTATCACTAGTCTTTATTTGTTAGATATTTCATTGGAATGTTTTGTTTTAATTTGACCAACTTGAAATTATATTTGCTCAACAGTATTCTTCGGTGCGACATGCTGTTTTACATTTTCATTAGTCCCATTTACGACCACATGGAATAAGGGTCCTCCACATCTTGCAAACTCAGATTCATCAACACTTAAATTAAATGGATATGTACAAGACTCTTAACAGTGATGGCATATAATGTATGTGTGAGATTATGCATGTATTCAATCAATTTTGTCTTGGCGCTCTTAAAACAGCTAGCTACCAATTGAGGAACATTCATATTAATCATATCTTACATGTACTGTATCTATCGAAAGTGTTTTGTTTGGACAATAACAGTGACCATGAATGCATGAACAATCAATAATTCAAATGACCCAATGACTTAAAGATGAACCTTTATTTTGAGAAATTGTAACAAAATTAGAAGCACTAAACTGCAGAACCAAATGGTTAACAACAAATTCATTTTCTAACAATACAAAACCATAGTTACGCCAGTATATGCAATATAAATGACCCCACCTTACATCCCACCCTGCACAAAATAGGCACATAGGCTTTTTTAGATTTCAAATCAATGTAAACATTACACCATTATGTTACCGAAAAAACAAAGCTTAAAAACGAATCTAATTATTTTCTATGAAGATTCTGGAAAATACATTTGAAATACACATAAGCAAACAATAAGATGGCAGTAATTTCTAGGCCTAGTTTAGATGTAAAGCCAATTCTTTTAAACATACATTGTATTTTCAATCCAAACTCCCCAGAAAGGTTGTGTGCAGGACCTTTTCTTATTTGATTTGTAATGCATCAGCAGGTGGATCTGGAGGTGAAGGAGGTGCGGCTGTAGCTGTTACTCCTGTAGCGGCTGGTGACTGAGGAGGAGGGGGAGCCTAGGTCCACACTGCTCCTGCGGGAGCTCCGTCGTGAGCCACTCCTAGAGCCTGTTCTGGATCCTGGGGCAGAGCAGACATTGTAGGGACTGCTGATACCTCTGGATGACACAGATGATGCCTGGAGCATTTTCACACCAGTGTTTTCCTCCACTAGGCAATTATCCATAGCCTCCTTGTAGGAGATCTTAAGTTTGCTCTTGGGGCATGTTAGGTTCTTTGTGTGGTTTCTGATGTCTTGGAGCTTCTGGGCAGCTCTGCCGTCCAGCCAGCCCATTTTCAGAGCATCTTCTATAGTCCTCCTACAGCCCAGTTCTGGGTCATACAGCCCCCCTGTTGCAAACTGGAACTCCATGAACCTCTGGCCTGCCTCATATGGCAGCCACCTCTCTTTTATGGCTTCAGCAGCAGACATCTTCTTCTTGGTTTTTACATCCTCAAAGCCAATGTAGGCTTTTTGGGCAGACTTGAGCTTAGTGGCCATGTCTTCATCTATTATGCCCTGGCGAGATGCCTCCTGGATGCTGAGCCTACGGCCATTAATGGGATTAACAATGCCTCCAGTGCAGGCTTGGGCCTCCAGCAGTCTCTGGGCAGTGATGGAATCTACCAGGCCATGATTTAAAGCCTTAAAAATGGATATCTTCTCTAAGGTCTCTGTGTCAAAGATGGCACCCACTGGATCTTGTTCACCCACTGTTTCAACAGGGGAGTCCAGGGTAGCAGAAACACTGGATATGTGTTTCAGGAAGTCAGGTGGGTTTTGAGCTCCACTGCTGATTGTGGTGGCGCGCCCTGTGACTGTGGTAGTTTTTGTTGTGGTCAATTTGGAGAAAGGTGTGGATGAGACTGATGATGATATCATAGAAGATAGAGCTGTGGCTGCTGAGGTTCTTGTAGTTGATGATACTGATGACGAGGATCCGAGTTTGGTCTTGTTGGTGATGATATCGGCAAACTGAGTAAGAGTGATGCTACGGGAGCAGTACTGATCAAACACGAATCTATCAATTACCCCCTGTTCCAGCAGCTCACTGATGTCATACTGTTTACCAGATTTACTGTCAACGATAACTAACCGTGTAGAACCATCTGGGGCAGTGATGGTGATCTCTTCCCACTCACACTCCTGCTCTGACAGCTCCAGGAAGGTGTCATAGTCAATAAGCCCCCTGTCATATGCTTCACGTACTGTCATCTCTTTATTAGTGTCTGGGTCCACAATTATCACTCTCCTCTTTCGCAGAGTGTTCTTCTGAGTAGATTGCTGTTGCTTCTTCTTGTCTATGATGGGCAACAGGACAAGGCCAGTCTTCTTATCTGTGATACAGCGTTTTTTAAGCTCCAGATAGGTCAGGTTTTCCTGTGTGTTAGGTTCGAAGAAGCCCTTAGTGTCATCCGCTTCATCAGTCAAGATCTGGTTCATCTCCTCATCAAAGTAACCTCTCTTGTAGGCCATTTCCACCTCAATACGGTGGCTCTGTTTAGGATCAATGATTCCACCGCTGGCAATCTGGGCCTCTAGTAGACGGATACCATGACCCTTCTCTACTAGACCCCTCTCTATGGCCTGGAAGAGGGAGATAATCTTGTCTGTACCAGGCAGTTTGTAACCTGTCACAGCCCTCTCTGCTGATAGTAGGTTGTCCTTGAACTCTGGCCCAAAGAGTCCCTTTTTATAGGCATCGCTGACAGTCAGGTAAAGGTTGTTGACAGGATCAACTACAAAACCTGAGGCAGCCTGGGCCTCAAGTAGTTCCATAGTGGTCCCAGGCCGCAACAGTCCCTGTTTCATGGCCTGATAGATGGGCATGATCTTTTCACTGGCTTCATCATATACCCCTGCAATGCAAGTGGAGCCTCTCAGATAGGAGCCCAGGCGGTCCTCAATATCCTGTCTGGTCAGTTTACCCTCTCTTAGTTGGTCCATATCAGACCGCTGCAGAAGGTTGGCATCCACTAGGTCAATGACTGACACCTGGTCCCTGAGCCCCTGGACAGTCAATGTCTGTTTTGGTGCAGGAAGAAGCAACAGGCCTGTGCTTAGATCTGCCTTACATTTTTTCTTCAGAGACACATAGCTAGTCACTTGTTGGGTGTCTGGGTCTAGGTAGCACTCAGGACACTGATTCAGGGCCTGGTACAAGTCCTCATCTATAAGATCCCTGTTCATCGCTATGTCTCTGGGAAGGTACACACTGAGGACAGGGTCCAAAATGCCCCCAACCGATTCTTGAGCCTGAAGCATGCGTACAGCTGTGTCTCTGTCAATTAATCCCTTCCGCATGGCCTGGCCTACTGACAGGAGCTTGTTTGTGTTTGGGTCCTGGTAACCCACAGCAGCAGCCTCAGCTGCCGACAACTTCTTTGTATCCTCCTTATTCACCACTCCCCTGGCACATGCTTCCTCTACTGTCAGCTTCTGGTTAGTTCTGGGGTCGATGATGTGGCCTGTGGCCGCCTGAGCATCCAGTAGCAGGTCAGCACTATCACAAGACATGATTTTCTCTTTCTTTGCCTCTATAAAAGACATTTTCCCTAGAGGTCCAGCTGCTACCCCAGCAATAGATCCTGTCCCCTTCAGATAGACCTTTATGTCCACAGACACATCTGGGACAGTTTTCTCCCCTTTCACTAGTTGGTTAAATGTTGACTTGTCCAAGACACCACATTCAAGCAACTGCTGTGCTGTGACTGGCTTTCGGACACCATCAAAGACCAGGGTGGAGGGGTCTAAGGTCGGAGGTTCTCTAAATCTCTTCAGTTCAGTCTCCATGGTTTGTCTGACCCTAGTCATCTCTGTCAGCTCTTTTTGGAGGGCTGACAGCCTACTCTTATAAGTCTCCTCAATCTCCCTAAGCTCCCTCATCAACCTCTCTACCTCATTTTTCAGAGAGCTCCTTTCCTGCTCCAGACACTCCTTCTCAGAGTCGTACTGCCTAACCAGGCCCTTCTTGCTCTCATATTGGTCCTTACAATGAATTAACTCCTTCTTCACCCTCTCGTTCTCCTCCTGTATACGTTGTTTATGGTGAAGCTCAGACTCCAGGGATAGCTTAATGCGGTTGAGTTCCTCCTCTAGCCTCTGGAAGTGATCTTTGTCCTGGTCTGACAACTTCAGTTTCAGCAGCAGAGCATCTCTCTCCTTCACCATCTCACTGTACTGAGACTGAGTGGATTGGATCAAGGCTGTTGTCTGCAGAAAAACACAGGGAAATGATAGTTCAGAGACGAACAAAGAGAACAGAAAGAAAGGGTGGGGGTTGAGAGAGAGACAAAAGGTCAGTTAACTCATAGATATGTATAGGCTACTAAACTATAATGAGCACCATAGAATATTTCTGCATTTCACAACACCACTGTATACAAGCATATGTCAAATGAAACTGTGACAGGACATCTTAGAATCAAAATAAAATTGAATTAATCATCATAAGTGGATTAATTAGCATTCTACTTTGCAAATTGGTCAATTCAATTCACTTCAGAAAACATGAAAAACAACACACTGACTTACAGGATTGGGAAGTAACAGTATACCACATGTAATTGCATTACAATAATCAGATTACAGTTTTAGGAGTATAATCCAGTAGAATATAATATTGATTACAAATTACAAATAGGTAATCATTTTCATTGCGAAAGTAACCTTCCCAATCCTGCACATATTGACAAACATGCCATATCTACACTAAATTGTTTACATCACAACTGCACAAATTAAACAGACCAACTATATACACTATTACATTATTCAGATTTGATCTGCAATTTGACAAAACAACAGTACTACAATGTAAAGTTCAGGAACGGGAGATGAAAACTACCTATCTTAATCCATTTTGCTTAAAATGCAAGGACAGGTATGCCCAGAATGTCTTTTAGGAAACTGGTTATCTTTAAGTGGACATTATTTAATAATATTGTTTTACAAATTGCAGATTGTATAAGATTAAGATAATGAAAGATGGAACAACACAATTAAACAATGTTTAATGCACTGTATGTTTAGACCAGAGGACTGGTGGCAGTGATGACATTGACATCGTTGATCATTCTGGACAAAACAAGCAAAGACAAAAAAGCATGCTGATTGCACATTATTGGACAGTGTGGGCAAGGAGGAACTGGGTCGGGCAGGTTGGCAGGCAGAGAGGCACAGATCACATTTGCATGCAAATGATTGACATGCAAATGTATTTAAACACATACAGCAACGTATGTGTTCAAATCAGACTCATAAAGTGGGAGGCATCTACAGGGCATCTATAGCTGTTCCAGCATGCAAGCGAAAGATTTGGCTATAGACAGTGATAGCTATTTGATTGTTCCAAATTAGGACTGATTTGGAAAGATGAGAGCAGTCCAGGACTAAGTACCAAACTACCATGTACCTCAATGGCCTGCTTTTGTATTTTCTCTATCTCCAGCTTGAGTTTCTCCCTCTCTGAGGAGAGCTCTGACACCAGGTTCTGGTAGTCTAGACTGCTGCGGGTGTTACTCTGCAGCTGCAGCTCCAAGGCAGTAATTTGGGAGGACAGCTCAACATCACTCCCCTGTTTGGATCTCAAGAGCTCCTCTTTATCATGTCGTATTGCCCTTAGATCCTCTTCCAGCCTCAGCCTCTCTTTGGTCAGTGTTTCTGTCTGCTCCTTCAGCTTTCGAAGCTCCACAGAGTTCTCGTTCAGTGCCCTACTCTTCTCCTCTATAGTTTTGTAAAGGCTCTCATTGCGGAGGTTTGCTTCTTTGACTCGTGCCTGCTCCTGGAGGAGTTGTTGCTGCAGGGCTTTCAGCTCAGAGCTCAACTGGGTCAGATGCTCTGTAGAGGTCTTGTTTTGTCTCAAGCTCCTCTCCAGCTCCTCCTGCAACCTATGCTGCTCCTCTTCACCTCTCTTTTCTGAAGCATTGGCTTGTTCTTGGCTGTGGCATAGAGTGGTGATGGTGCCGGTGTACTCCCTCATGGTCATGGTGCTCTGTTCCAGCTCTGTTTCTACCCGCCTTCTTCTGGTCACTTCCTCTTGATTGGTCTTCCTCAGATTCTCCACCTGGCTCTCCAGCTCATCTCTGACTGCTTGAAGGTCCTTGATGCGTCCCTGTAACCGGGTAAATTTCTGTTCAACTCTGCTCCGCTCACTGCCCTCCCTCTCCAACTCCAAGCGCATCTTCCCAAGCTCCTGCTCACACTCCCTCAACTGGGCCGCAGCCATGGAGGAGCTAGCCAGCTTGACCTGTAGCTGGGCCAAGGTCTGTTCCAGCACAGCCTGCCCTTCCTCTATGGTTCTCCTTCTGCGGGTCTCCTCTTCTAGACTGTGTGTTAGGTAGGCCAGCTGCTCACTCTTCTCCTGCAGACTCTTAGTGACCTCAGCCAGCTCCTCTCTGTGCTGGCTGCTTTCCTCCTCTCTCTGCCTAATCAGCACCTCCACTTGAGCCTCCAGTTCTCTCCTCCTGCGCCCCTCCTCTGTGATAACAGAGCGCTGACTGTAAGCCTCTCCCTCTGCCCTCCTTCTATATTCCTCAGTTTGGCAGATAGTCAGTTGGAGCCTCCTAAGCTCCTCCTCCAGATTTCTCCTCTCTGCCTCCATACTGTCACACTGCTGCTGGATCTCGGCTATGTCTTCCTCCCTCTGGGCTGCCAGCCTCTCGATGTCTGTGCGACTGATGTGGATCTGGGATTCGTAGTTGAGCTTTAGGTTACTGATCTCTGCACTGCATTGGCTCCTTACCTTAGATATCTCCAGCTGCAGCTCCTTGATCCTCAACGCTTCCTCAGCCAGCTGCCGACGCAGCTGTGAAGCCTCGCACTCCTTATTTACCACACTCTTCTCCACCTCCATTTTGGCCCAGTTGACTGCCTCCAGCTCCTTCTGCCTCTTCCTCAGCACCATCTCATACTCCTCCTGCTGCTGTGAGTAGCGCTCCTCTGCCAGCCTTCTCTTCCTCTTTTCTTCCTCAATCAAGTAGTTGAGGCGAGCCACCTGGTCGTTGAGGTCTGCCAGCTGGCTGTGAGTAGAGTCTAGGCTGTCCTGGGTGGCACTGCACTGCAGAGCCGTGTTTCTCTTCACCTCCTCCACCGACAGCAGCTGGTCCTGGGACTGGGACAGCTCCAGCTGATAGCGGGCAATGGCCTCCTCCAGCAACCGATTCTTGTCGTTGCGGTCTTGGACGTCCTCCCTCAGCAAGCGAAGCTCTTCCTCTAACAGGTCAATCCTAGTGTTACGAATCTGGAAGTAAGACACATCAAAGGTGGATGTGGAGCTAGATTCAAGTATATTTATTTCACATATTAGCAAATCCTTCCATCTCCAAAAAGCCAACTTTTCAGGGATTTCTGACTGACCACCATGCATTTTAAATAATGGGTTTGGAATGGGTTTCATTGGTCTTAGATTAATGGAAATTACCCAGCACACAAAGGACCTCCAAGGTTTCTTAAAGCAAAGAAGTAATATAAAACAAAACAAAACATCAAAACTTCTGGGTTCTTGGGTTTACACATAACGGTGGCAATTTATTTTACATATCAGATGTGATCGCATTTTTTAGGATAGTTCATTAAGGTGAATTTACTGAAGCATAAGGTGATTATATAAGTACCTTGAGCTCCTCCATGTTTTTCAGCTTTTCTCCCAGGTATTTGTAGTAGTCACCAGATAGGGTGAGCAACTCCATGTAACGGGTCTGCAGCAGTGTAGCCTGGGACAAAGACACAGCAAACTCAGCATCATTATCATTCATTAACATTATCAGCACAGTACATATATAATCAATTAATATCTATGTAGACTAGTCATCTAATCATGATAGTTTGAACAAGGGCACTTTAATGGTTGGGGTCAAACTGGATGATGGAAAATGAATATACACTTAAAATGGTCTCTCTCACTCTCTCTGTATCTCCTTCTTTCTGAGATTATAAATAATTTATTATGACATTTTTATTAAGTAAATGTGCTACTGCTGTCATGGCCAGTAGTCACTTGGCAACAAGGTCATTGATCATAACCAGACTAAATCACAAAAAGGTAGATATGCCTGTTACAGGTGTTACCTCCTGAGTAAGATCCATAGAGGGAGACTTCAGCATGGTCCTCTTGATGGGGATGTTAAGCAGAGTCTCTAAACCAGAGCTGTATGAGGCTAGGTCCACTTCATAGTCCTGAAAACATATAGTATGTACAACATGAAGTGAAATGCAAAGTTTTTGATGAAGTTTGAAATGAGCCAGTATACTGTATGTGTAGACCTCCTTACCTTGATAGAGTTCACACAGGCCTCAGTGTCCCTCAGCACACTCTCCACTGTCTCCCGCCTCCCTTTGATCTCGGTATTCAGTGCCTTGAGAACACAATAATGTCAGTTGTTTGACTGAATTAACACACATGAACATGAACCCTTAATGTTGATTACAAGCACGTTAATAGACAGTAATGAAGAGCTGAACAGCAGACCTTCTGATTGTTAATATGGTCGTTCAGAGCTTGGAGGTCTACTATCTTGGTGGCCTGCAGGGCATCCTGTCTTTTCCGTGTGACATTAATCCACTCGGAGAGGGAGCTGCTAGTTTGCTTGTAGTGCTGCAGCTGTGGCAGATACAACTCCAGATCCTTAAGTCTGAGCAAGAGAAAGAAAGGAAGAAAAGAAAGGTTCTTTGATAACTATAGGTACGCCCAAGTG
>OMOT01027721.1:0-11698 GCA_900312575.1 Acanthochaenus luetkenii | reverse complement strand
ACTTATCCACCATTGGACTACAGTAACCCAATACACCCCAAACGCAAAATGATGGCACCATGATTAAAAAACACTGAGTCAGCTGAATGTACTTTAACTTCTCTTTTATTGTGTAAAGCACTGCTGCTTGTATTTAATTTGTCATGATGTCAGTTTGTCAGTAAAAACTAAATCTAAACCGAATATCCAATGTACTGATACATGTGAGACCAGTTTCATAGACAGATTTTTGTATCTTTTTTTGCTGTGGGTGATATTTTACATTCTTCTCCACAGTGGAAATTGAACCTTGCTCTGGCAGTCTTAGTGCCTTGCTCTAACAATTGAGCTACATTGGATCACATAAAGTGAACTTCATTTATAAATAAACCAGAAGGCACTCGGGGAGCAAAAACCTCCACCAACACTGAAAAGGCCAAAATGCTATATTGACATGAGGGTGATGGTGAAGGTGAAGGCCGCCCTCTGCTGGACCGCCGTCGATTCTTGGGAGTTAGTGAATCGATCGATGATCGTGGACAATAGAATCGCGATTCTTACATGAATCGATTTTTCCCACCACCTCTACTGTATTTGCAAGAATTTATTTAAGTACTAATAGTATTACTGCGTACTGACAATACCTATCCATAGGTCAACACACAGGTCAACACAAGTTTATTAAAAGTATTGTGAAGTAAAGGGTTACCCTGTTTTTGAGTTCCTTACCTAGGCTGTGGCCATTCTTCGTGTAGAAGCAGGTATTGTTGATGAGGTTAACGCAGCAGCCAATCACGTCGCCCGTTGTAAACGTGGGTCCATAGGGTTGCCCAGTGCCGGATGAGCAGAAGGAGTGGCCGTCGTCTCCGTGGTAACCATACGAGTGCTTGTCCCAACCTGAGGTATGCAAATGCCAAAGTGTCTGAATACGACCGTGGTGCAGGCAGTGAAAATCTGCAAAAACTCAACAGCTTGTTCACACTAACACTGCGTTCACACACACAACGAGAAAGATGGACACTACTTCACTCTAACCAACGTGAATGAGGCAAAGAAGCATTTGCTCAAGTTTACAGTTTTCAACTTGAGTGATAAAATCTCTGATGCAGTAATGAGAAAGCCAATCAGCTTCAAGCAGGATTCTATTTACAGAGGGATGAATGTTCAATGGGCATTTGTGACCAATAACACTGCTAGATTCCCTAAGAAGACTGATTCCCAAAGTGGTCCAAGCCTGGAGCGAAAAGATTAAAATGCAGATGATAGAATTAAATGCATGTAAAGTTGAGTTTCAACTAATCTGCATTGTCTGATCTGCTGCTTTCTGTCGCCCTGCTGCTTTCTGTTGTGGTGTCATCAAACCTGCTTGCATGTCATCACCTCATTTCTTACGGTATATGGTCATCACACGTAGCAATTTCCCTGCATATTTTTCAAGCCGTGCTATCAAACTCATGCATTCCTGCCTCAACCGCATTTTGCGCTGATTAAATGAAAGCTTGTCGCATAACAGTTTTCATTATGAGTTGCCAGCAAACCATACTTGGCGTTAGGTAGAACAGAGACACGGACATAAACTCCCACAACACAGCCAACATGCTCCATACTGACTTTTAATGATGAGATTAACAATTACCAACAACTTCTCTACCTTTTGCCATTTTCATTATGGTTGTTGTTCTAAACGGTCTAAGCTGCCTATGGAGCCCCTGCCTCTTCTTCGCGGCGATCGATCAACTGTGTGCTGGTCTAGAAAAGCGAACTTTTTTCACCTTTAGAAAGTGCTCAGTTCGGCTTAAAAATAAACATCTCTGCCCCAAGTCAGAAATTAATGCTCTGCTTTTTAAAAACTGTAAATATAGCCAGTATACTCCAAACATTGAAGAGCTGTGTCATTATTCAGCAGCCACAGTAAATATGTTTTGGCAATAAAGCCATCATCAGCAACACGAGGCGGTAGCTCAAGAGGGCTGTGAAGCTAAAACATGTTTTTATTACTTTTAGGCATTTAAGCCAATATCCTAATCCAGAGAACCTTAATGCGAGTCAGCGGGTAGGGAGTTCACCATCTTGCTCAAGGACACTTCAGCAGAACACATGGCTACTGATGGACTCTCACTGGCTGTTGTGGGGATTGAACCTGGGAAGTTCTGGTTACAGAACAGTGTTTCCAGTCACCAGGACACATTGCTGAAGGAAACGGATCATTTAGTTTTTCCAGGTTTGGCAGATTTCCAAGCATTCTGCACCTTACTGTCGTTCTTTGGTTTTTGAATTCATTACCTCCTGCCTCCGTTTGTATTGCTCTACTCTACCACCTCGAACATAACCTGATTATACATTGTACATATCTGCAAAGAGTATGTTTTTAAAGAATGAAAACAAATCCCTCCTTTCCCTTTGACATCTATGCATTTATTAAATTGTATGACTCCTTTGAAACAGGCTTCAAGCACCCAAAGGTCTTGAAATTCACTCAAATAGAGCACCATGGAAAGTTTCCATTCAAGTCAAATATAACAATTTAATGTGTGTGGATTAGGAGCAATTTGCTCCCAATCATTAAGGCCTCCCATTTTTTCCTATGGGCCTCATGAGGAAGGAGAATCACCCTCTGCTATAGCAAAGGGCTGTTTTAACATTAGAAACCAAGTGGTGTGATCCTGTAAGCTATAGCCGATTCACATTAACAATCCTGCTGCCACCACATCCATCACCGGTGAAAAGCAATCAACTCTGCAGCAGTTTGGCAACGGTCCCTCACAATTAGCAAATTGTCAGTAGCATGTATGCATCAGCTAGGACTGGGCACTTTGCTCTGAGCCTCCTGTTATCTTTGTAGCGAGAGACTAGGGCTCCTGGGTGGGTCCAATCCTCAGACTGGTGGAGGAGTGTTGGGGAGAGGCCCCCCCTGGTTGGCCTGATAACCCCTGTAGAGTTTAGGGGTTGATGTCTGCCAACACTGTCTTACTGGCATCATGTCAAGGCAAGGGAACGAGCAGCAGCAGCCATGGATGGGTAGCAGTAGAAATCCTTCCATACTGATACGAGTTCTTAAAAACGGTACCTTTCTAAGTCTACGCATATTTCTTTATGCGATAGTAGTATTTTCTTTGTAACATTTTTCCATATGCTTTCCTAAATAGACTCAGACCACATTCATTTGGTGAAAATATTCAAAACCTAAAACAAAATGTGCATCCTCCTCGTAAGAATATAAACTTTTCAAACATTTTGATACCATAACATCGATGCAGTGTTTCCCATACAATATTAATTTACATAGGCGGGCCAAAATATCAACAGACCGTCAAGTAAATGTATGTATGTAATCTACTCTACAGCTGAAGAATATTCTTCACATCTCAATACACAAAATGACAGTGGGTCGACAACATCAAATATACAAGTCAAGTATGTGCAAGTCTTAGGCCACCCGAGAAAATTATATTTGCTCAGAGAAACACTAACATTAGAATAAATGCAAATAAACATAAATTAAACTAGACGGCACTCAGTAGAGTGCATACCTCCGCCAGCATTATGCAACTGTCAAGATATGGCAGCAGTTAATTTTTTCCATGCCCCATTACCAACTTGTTTCACATCAGGAGACACAGACATCTTCTGTACCTGGGACATGAGATACGCCTGTTCGAATTCTAACCACTTTTAAGCATTTTAGCTGATTACCTCAACACCATGTGGCCAATCAGCACTCTGTTTATTCAGTGGCCAATAGGGATGCCCTTCTAACACTGGACCAAATTTTGGAAAAACTGGCAGGGCAGTTATATATAAACTGGAGATTAGCTATCCAGTGCCCACATGTTGTCTGATTGGGCCAAAAATGGAGGGTTTGCCTCAAACAAAGTTTGATGTTTGCATGAATCTATTCGTAAGCTATGTGCCTTTTTTGAGAAGCCACACACACCTTTTACCAATCTGTGGAAAACATTGATCAGTTCCTCCTTGCCCCATGACCAAGCTTTCCACAAAGTTTAGTGCAAATCCATTTCTGACTTCTTTTTTTGATGTCCTGCTAAACGATGGAATGGGTCGAAAACATAACTCAGTTGGAGTCCAACTCAGTTGGCGGAGGTAATAAAAAGTTAAAAAGTTTTCCAAAAAGTTATTGATATTACTTTTTTCCCCAATTCCCACCTGCCAAATGCTGGTCAAATTTGTCTAAATCAATAAAGGTCACCTCCACACTGGGTGGTAACTTCTCCAGAGGATAACATCTGAATGCCTCGGTTATATAGTCTTTGGTATTTGTCCGTTATCAACATTTGAAACTACATTTCAAAATGCTCTCATGCAGTTTGAATTCTGCTGCACTTCATGATGAATTACAAGCTTGATCCATCGTACAAGTGAGTGACCAAGTTTTAAATTAACACACAGTAGCTGATTATATACACGAAACAGCACTGAAACCGGTAGGGTGACTTTTCTGAGAAATATGTTAATTGTTTTAGCCGTTACAAATTATTATTGGCAGGGGTTTTTGTTTACCAGCGTTTGACAAGTGAGACACAAAGTTCATTTCAGACACTGCATGAAAATGATCTAATTGGTTTTCCAGACCTGTTTTTTAGCCACTCTAACAACATGCAACAGGCATGTGCAATCAGATATTCAACAGACAACACATTCAAATGAATAGTCTATTGCTCACACAGACTCACACCTACACCCAGTGTATCCAAGGTACATCTCTCCCAGACAATAAATACATGGACAAAAAGACACCCACACAAAAGCACTTAAATCCTATAGACAGTCAGTAGAAAGCACAAACAAAAACATTTCTTTTTACCACACCCAAAGGCAGCAGCAGCAAGCACTGACACAAAAACACACACAATGTCATCTTACCAGGGAGTCTGTTCATGTTTACACCCTGAGCTGAGAGGCCGATACCCATGTACCTGTGGAACAGATGGTTGATAGTTTATTTATTATGTACATGTAGAAAGGAGAAACAGAATAGAATAGAAGAGAACTCAAGTTTCATTTAATAAAGAAAGATACAAAATAGTACGGGTGCACCGACTTATCAGCCACCGATCATATAAATGTTCTAAATTGGTCGTCTGTTAACAGCCGAACACCATTTCAACTGCCCAATTTTGTTTAAAAAAAAAAACCATTCAATTTCTGGATCAGGAAAGCAGTTGAGTGTATGCCGTAAAAAGCTGATATGTGGCATAACGTTGGCAGCAGAACATTAGTAGTGTAGGCATGTCATCCATCTGGCAATTTTACAAAATATCTGACAGAGCACACTATTGCAGAATGTAAAGTAATGTGCTACCAGTGGCAACAGGTGAGTAAGCACCTCAGTCATAAAGCACACACTAACATGTAATTACTATTTTATGGTGAAGTAACACAAATAAACAGATCTAACCAGGTTTAACTGTGATAAGATACAATCCTCCCATTTTCTAGTCGTTGCGGACACTATACTGTGACAGAAACCCAGTAGATCTAAGCTGATCCTCGGAAAGCGCCGTCCCTCTGAGGATCAAAGACAACGTGTGATAACTGGGATTGTATGACTAAAAGGGTGCACCTTCGCTCTACCCTATACACCGATGCAGACGGCAGGTCAAGAAGGGTCAATCAATTGTAGACTAGCCAGTCAAGCCATATGGCTTGTGGCAGTTACACTTAAGCAGAACCCCTAAGATGAATGAGCCTTAAGTTGATATAAACATAATCTAAAAGGATCAGCTATGAGCAGCAATTCAGAATTGAGCAAGAAATTCTGCAGAGTGAAAGCAGCCTTTGACCTGGATTTTTTTCCCCTAGCAACATTTCACAACACAACAAGGCTATCCGTGTCCTCTGGATGACATGACTGAATTTCACACTCGTCAAAACGTCTAAATAACTATCCAACCTAACCAAGCCATGTACCGTAAGACTGTGTACAGTTTAGGATCTACAGTTTGTAATTGATCAAATAATTTTGGGAGAAATGTCCCTCGTTACCAAAAATGACAAGAGCTTGCTGGGATTAGTGTTAGGTCTGACATGGATGTGATCAGGACAGGGCAGCATGAAGGAAGACAGCAAACTCAGTTATGAAGAGGAGAATAGGATTGTAAACTGTGGGCGTATCATCTTTAAAAATACAACTAATTAATAACAAATTATAATTAAAGAATCAGAGCAGACACAAAAATCGGGACGTTCTAAACCAGCAGAATAGGCCCGTGAACTACTTATTTCCACCCACCTCACACTGAACAGGACCAAATCCACGTCTAGTTTTAAAAATCTGCTTATGAAGAATAACATTTGGTGTAATGGCCGCAATAAATGCTGAACAGCATGTGGATATACGTAAAAAGCTGATGCAAGTTTATGTCCTTTATATGAGCTAGCAACTTGGATGAGTTACAGTGTTTAAGAGTTAAAACGCATGTAAAGATAGATTAGAGATGTCAGTTCTGTGGGCATTCTTTGTTGGCATAACATCTAGTCAAAGCCCTAAGCTGATCTTTGCTTTCAGCTGCTGCAATTTTGCATCTGCCATAACGTTACATGGGTTACATGAGCAGTTTATTATTAGTTAGGGTAGTTGAGTTTGGACATTGGACTAATGCTGTAAATTGTACAAGGAACCCTCTAACATGGTGAATTATGAAACTACTTCATGTTTACATTAAGAACTGACTCCAAAGCAGTTACATTAATGTACTTTTTATTTAACATGACCAACACACCACAGCAGTGTATCATAAGAGAAACGACCAAAAGAAGACAAAAACCATATATTAATTAATAAGTAAAAGTAAACCAACAATCAGAAATTGAAAAGGGCTCTGAATTGCCTTTGAGAATAGTCTTGTAAAACCTCTGAACATTGTAAACTGTAAAGTCCATGAAACTAAAGCCCTTTCATGACTTTCTCACTTCTTGGAGATTGTAATTCTGCCTTCAACACACTTGGGAACTGGGGAGTTTCCACCTCGTAGGGAAACTATGACGCTGGAGTGACGCAACTGCATTTTGGACTAAAAATTACTTTGAAATTGACACTTTTCAAACGGCATCGATGCCAAATGAGTATAATCAAATTTTGTATTTAAAAAAAAGAGGCATGTAGGGCTATGTTTAATTAAAAAATTAAACATTCCCCTACATGCCTCTTTTTTTTTAAATACAAAATGTGATTGTTTTATTCTAAATATGCTGGCGAAACAATTGATTGCCTTTCCTTATTTTTATCTCCCATTTCTCCCTTAACACAAAAATGGGAAATAAGATGAACATAAAATGTAAAAAGGTGCATTTTCATTTGTGAACTTAGTAGCTCCGGAGGTAGAGATCCCACCCAGCAACCGTAAGGTTGAAGGTTCAAGTCCAGCTTCTCCCGGGAAAAAAAATCTGTCGTAGTGTCCTTGAGCAAATTGCTCCCGTTGAGCAGGTTGGCGCCTTGCATGGCTGCCTCCACCAACGGTATGATGATATGTACTGTAAGTCGCTTTGGATAAAAGCATCTGTTAAACGCCGTAATGTAACTTACAACTAATCCAAACAATGTCATCAGCAGGGAGAGATCATGTAGAATTCACTAATCTACGGAAGAAGTGAACAAAAGACGGCAAAAACATAGCAGATTATTCACAGCCCGGTATGACTGAGGTCAAGTGAGCCAGCTGCTCTTTATATTGTGTCTGATGGTGTCTTTACGGTACTTACCCAACATTGAGTAAAAATAACTATTTTCATAGAGTTTGGTCAAATATAGTGGAGCTAAGCTCCAGAATGGCGATAGAAAAGACAGATGAAACCATCTACCGATAGACATCGTCCCACGATATACATCGTCATATCGAACAGCCTTAATAGTCTTGATTAAAAAAAATAAAAAAACACCACGTAAATAAAGTGTTGTGGTCTTTCTCAGAAGTTTGTGCATTGTTCCATCTCCTTACCCATCTCGGCCTTTGCTGATGATCTTCACCTCAAAGTAGTAGACACCGCAGGCAGCTGGGATGGGGTGGGTGGCTCGTACAGATGCTGCGTCTTTAGGTGTCTTGCCATGACCTTTGGGTGAGGGTAAAACAAGAGGACAAGAGCAACAGGGTCTAGTTATTATGTATAGATACATGATCTTGATATTAACAGTAAGGGTGTAAACGGGTATTCGAGTAAACAAGCACTCGTTAAACAAACCATAAACGATTATCCAAATTTTTTATCCGAAAACCGTTTTGTAGGCATAAAAACCAACGTTATGAGTAGGTATTACCTACAAAGTGTTGCAGCAGGATATATTACATTCTAAGCTAGTGCAATGCAGCTGACCATGACTGACATGAAGGGGAGCATGTCTATGTTCCCACAGCCCTATGTTTCCTCAGTTTAACCCTTGTGTACTGTTCGTGTTTTTGTTACTCAGCCAATGTTCACGGGTCTGGTGGACCCACCGCATTATTGGGTTTTTAAATCAATACAGCCATATTAATTTATATATACAATATAGAATATCCTCTGTCTTGCGGGAACCAAAGTGTGCGAGAATATGGGAGCAGAAAGGTTCTCTGTGCTTGAAATGTAACAATGCTGAAACCTTGATTAAAATGGCTGCCATTCATGGGAGCTTGATCCTGGTTATGGTTAGGGTTAGGACAACACTCGCAGATTGCCTGTTCCTGGCACATAAAAGGTTGAGAAGCACTAATGTAGAGCCCTTTCCAGTTTAATGTGAACTGCATAAATGGTGCAATGTTTGACTTTTCCTTATTTCGGTTGTTTGCTTGTTTATTAAAAGTTTATTATTGAACGTGTACTGTGTCTAAATTGCACAAAATCATACACCGGACTTCTTCGGGTCCCATGCAAGCAGTCTGTCAAGTGTGAAGTCAACTGAACAAACTGTCGCCAGGATATGAGGACACTCAGACATACAGTAGGCCTACAGAGGTTCCCGTCTTTACAGTATGATTACTTAGAAATGTGGGAACATAGGGATGTGATTACTTAGGGATTACTTAGAAATGTGGGAACATAGGGATGACCCCACATGCTCATGGCGCTACTTTGACCTGGATAATTTTTCTGTCTCCACATTCACAGAACTGTGAGGGACACAAGTGAAACTGTGGCTTTTCCCCCTAACAACCATTAAGAGACTTCTGTCGGTGGTTTAAAAAAAAGTATTAATTCCATATGTTCTGCCTCTGAGTCGCGAGGGAAAATGCAATATAGCTTCTTCTTTTTTTCAAACAGACTGTGGCTGCGTTATTAGTTCGCTCAATTCATCCACTCATTTAGGCTGTTCCTCCTCAGACATCCATTATTTATTATTCATTTTATGATTATATGCCTGACTACCGACATTCATATATATATTGTATATTTTACGTTCATATTAAAATTTTCTATGCTTGAAATGTGAATCAAAGTGAAGGAGTAGGCTAGGCACACAGTCATCTTGACTTGTAGGCTATTTGCCCATAATGTTACTTGTGCAAAATAAAATGTTCAGCTGTTGCACTGTTTTGGGTATGCATTTTATTTATGGATTCAACATAATGCTATTTTTTGGGTAGCCAGCCTATAGCCTATGTGTCCCTGTATCATGTAGACAATTGCTATTAAGCTATTGGCTATTATTACGCTACTTCTAAAGCTAGCCTTTTCTTGTTGCTCTTACATCTTTTCAAAAGTAAATAAATAAATCACGACAGCAATACGTTAAAAAGGCAGTAACAGAGTATGATCATAGCCCTGTGCCCTGTCATGAGGTAACAAAGCATATGGTGCTACTTTGACCTGACACAATATAATCAATCAGAAGTAGATCGATTAAGATATCGGTTATGATTTGTATTTAGGGGCCAATATATTCAACATTTATTTGATGATAAGATTTGCGCTGTATCACAGGAGGGACTCTGAATTTGTTCAAGGTAGTCGTTGTCCATTGCTGCAGTTTGTAAGCCTCTCATGACATCTTCCTTTCATGGATCATAAAGACTGTGATTTTTTTTTTAAATGCATTGAAAATGATATCGCTGAGGAATTGGAATGTGCATTCGATTAGAACATTTCTTGATTTCTTGCATCACTAGTGTACAGGAAAGTCTTGGGTATGAAAACACAGAAGGAAGCTAACTTCTGAGTCCGGCAGCCATGGCGGCTGTTGAATCCAAAAATGAATATTCCATTTTGCATGCACCTTTATCCAAAGCACCTTGCACTAAGAGTACCGATACGTAGATTTCTAGAACAGGTGGCTCCAGAGGGGATCAAACCCCTAACCCTGACAATGTTAGGACATTTGGATACCAGTGACATTTAGTTTTTGTAACAGCTTATGTGCAACAAAATATGATTCTGTGGTGGTTTACACAAAAAAAAGAAGATTCATATTAATATAATCTATTTTCATAATATTCAATTTCCTCCCTGTACTGACAAAACAAAACATTTATTTATTTCAGTATGATTCAGATTCTATCCAATGAACTATTTCATAATGTTTAACAGAGCCAATTATGAAACGACACTGCCAGTAACGATATTTACTAGTAAAACCCGGTTAACCACGGACAGCCTGAGATTCCAGATCTCAACAACACCGTTGTGGAAACGCAACTCATAACGTCTAGGACTGCAACAACATCAAACCGTCTCAAGTAGTTGTCTGCGTTGAAACGTTCCCACTGTATTGAAGCTTACGTTAGTCAACGTGTGAATTTGTTCTAAAGGGTAGAACATTCCACTTGTGACAAGAAGAGTGTGTGTAGAGAGCCAGTCAGACTTGAATAGTAGAACAGTAGAACACACACAAGAAGCACAGTCGCACCTTTTCTTGTAGGCCTGCACTAAAAAAAAACCTCCTGATAGCCTAGCTTAATATCAAGTGTCAGAGATCACACTTGATATTAAACCCTCGGTGGCAAAGGTACTGGCTATAATCATCAATAAGTACTTATGGGGAAGCCTGACATTTATGTCGATTAACTTAGGCTAATAATCATGTTATACTGTGCATTTCCTCGTATCTAATGCTAAATGACAAAAGGGTTGTCTACCCGAGTCCGTTTTGTCTAAACGGCTCGGTTGAGGGATTTGCCAGATCGAGCCAAACCAGCCCTAGCTCTACTTTGTTTAGGGTGATTCTACATCGAAATGTTAATTCCCGTATTTTGTCAGCTAGCCGGACAGATTATCCACCATGAGAGCTTGTTGATAACAGTTATTCAAGCTGCCAAACTGGACAGCAAGCTAGCAGGGAAGCTATCGAGCTATATGTTTTGGCTGGGAACACACCTCGCCAGCTGGTCGGTTTGCAAGATGTCCTCTGTCTTGTTGTTGATGAAGCCACTAGCCTAGCCTACTTTGTTTTTAGCCACAACGGCTGGCTAGCCCGTTAACCGTCGAGCTAAGCTAACGTTATCAAACTTAGCTCACTGACGTTAGCACGGGGCTAACTTTATCTTTCAAAGTTGATCTTTGTGTCATACCTTTATAGTGCACGCGAAGATTGTTCTGAGAGAGTCCAATGTAGCTAAACTTGTCCTTCGGGCTCCAGGAGCGAGGAAGCGGAGTCTCGTTTTCATTTACGGCTGGATAAAGCCGTCGGAGTCGCTGGTTGAGCTCCTTTTCCTGCTCGTTCAGAGCCAAGTCTCCGTGAACAACAACCGACATTAGAAAGCCACAGCCCGAAGACTGTCCAGACATCGCTGCG
>OMOT01027716.1:0-12342 GCA_900312575.1 Acanthochaenus luetkenii | reverse complement strand
ACGTCTTTGCCGCTGCACGCTCTGAAACCCAATATCTGCGAGGATAATCACTTTTATTCACTACGCCGCCACGACTATTTTGCTGGAATATATTGTAATGCTCTATTATGTAACTTTTCATAATCGGTCTGCTATTGCAATAACAACTCATTGTTCCACCAGATTAATTCTCTCTCTCTTTCTCTCTCCCCCTCTTCTTTTCCTCTTTTTTCAGAGTACAAGGTAAGATTGCCCTCACTTGTTAGTACTTTGCACAAATATAGTTTAATATCCTTGGCAGCTTTGTTTGGACATCAGCTTAATACATCTTGCACAATTCTTGGTGTGTGTGTGTGTATGTGTGTGTGTGTGCCAGGTCTACCCCTATGAAATGCTGGCAGTGATGCACAGAGTGAGAGTGAAGCTTCCCAGAGATGTAGATCGTACCAGACTGGAGGTGAGCTTTCTCTCTCTCTATCTTGCACTGTCTTAATCTCCTCCATCCCTTCTTCTCCCTCCTCCATCATTTATCCCATGTATCCACGAAAAACCATCTAACAATCTAAATTGAATGATTGCAAATGTCTTAAAGCTGCAATAGGCATATTTGCACGTTGGCAGCCCCAAATGGCTTTGAAAACGGTTTGAACTTCAGTACCCAGAAATCTTGTCAGTGAGCTGCGTTTCGGCCTCGATTACATTGTCATTGTCATTTTTGTCATTTTTGACCGCGCGCACTCTGTGTGTTTCCGCATGAATCACGAACCAGCCTTAAGATTGACCCACACGCATAAACATAATTGGACTTTGTGATTTTGGGTTATTAAATGGGTCTTACATTGAATTCCAGGTGGCATTCAAACATCTTCAAAAACATTAATTTGCAAATGCCCTTCGTCCGTCCATCTTATAAGGCTGCAGTCTCCTGTGGTTAGTCTTGCGGTGTAGCCGTGATCCTCCTCCTATCCTGAGGAGAAGATGGATGAACTTTTTTTCCAGATTCCTTTCCCCTTTTAAACATTGAAACCTTCAGTAGCTCTAATACGAACTCCCTATGATCCCTTGGATCCTGGGAATGACGTCCCAAGAGGAGTTGGACCGTCGGGATATCGAGGTGTTACTGATGCAAGAGCTACCCTCTGTGGTCGGGAATACAGTCGTGTAGTCATGAGTGTGTGTGTATGTGTGTGTTAGAGAGAGATACTGTATATGGATTGTATTCCAACCTCTGTTTTTCCCACCACCAACTAAAATGCCTACTGAACGAGTATCAAAACTTCTTGTTAGAAGTGGGATTTGAGCCCTCACCTCCAGTTGGAGATTTGGCACCCTAAGGAGGCAGTATACTTAACCCCTTGCATCCTGATTTCCCCCTTAATTCCCCTTAAGTAGCTTCAAAGTTAGAAAAAACACTTTCCCCAAACTGTACGACAATGTCACATACATAATCTGTATCTGCTTGTTCCAGCGCTTCACTGAAGCTGTAGTATGCTTATATTGAGTGAAATATTCAAACCCAAGATGCCATTTTTCAAGGCTGCACCATTACAGCAAATGGAAACAAATCTAGATTGTCTTCATCATTTTATACACATTTCCCTAACAAACAAAGGCGAACTTGCCCGAAATCAAACCACAGTTGAACACGTCACCGCATCCAAATGTGTGTTTACTCGCTGCGGCTTTGCATCGCTAATTTACTGACCACAAGATTTTAGCTCAGAGAAGTAACCAGAGGCAAATAACCAGTATGGGAAATGGAGACGCTTTTCCACAAGACAACATAACCAGTCATGTGATCTTTCAGACCAGTTGCAGACAGCTGGTGTGCTTGGAATTCCACTAGTTCAGCTAGCCAGCCTGCATGTACACACTGCGAAGGCTGAAACCAATGAGCCGCTTCAATTTCCCCACAAACGTGTCCTTTTGTACATATGAACCAGCCGAATTTTGTTTCCACAGCAATTGGGCCATCCTGACAACTAGTGTGTGCTGAGCGAAAAACATCCCACTGAACCCGATGGTTCCAGGCCTTTCGGACTCCCTCTAGAACTCTTACTGCGTGTTTCCATTAAGGCACACTTGGCTACCCCATAATATTCACATATCCATCCACGTATGACACTTTTTGCACGCAGGTTTTTACAATTTGACACTTCTCAAATCATGACCGGGGGATTGTGAATTTGGAAGCGAGCCCAGGATTTCTTCCGTACGTCCACAACTTGGCCCTCGTTTTTCTGATGGAGTGCGAGAGTAATGAACGTGATCCAGTGTGTGCAGTTCAATGTCAAGCTGATGTTATTTTTCTGGGTCGTTGTGTCTGCGGCTGCTCATTGCCGGACGAGGAGCCTTGTGGAGCTGCTCACCCGCCTTCAAGTATTTCATTAGTTTGTGGTTTCAATGGAGAGTTTTAGCGTCTTTGTTCTTACTCTGTCTATTTCCACTTCCTCTCTCAATCTTTTATCCATCTATTTAACCTTTATGAACCCTGTGAAAGTCAACTGAGCTCCAGGCTCTTTTCCATCAACATCCTGATTTGAGTTCAGTACAGTTCCACACAGTCACACTGGGAGCTGCCCAGTATACAAACCACAGTCTGCTACTGTTGGCCAATGAGCAGCTCCACTGAAGCAGTATAGCTGTTAAATGTTGCCTCATTAAAGGGCACGTTGACAGTAATTGTGGGAGGCGAGAATGTTTCTCATTCACTTTTCCAGTTGGTGTGGGATTTTAAACGTCATGATCGTGATCCACATTTATTCTACCACTTATGGACTTGAATTGTTGAAGGATTCTTAAACTCCATTTTAACTCTGCAACATTTGTCAGTTGTGTGGTAGAACTCTGACTTTTTCACCTTTAACTCCAGTTTACACTCATTGTGCGTGCGTTGGCTTGTTGCGGTGGGCTGGTCTGCCCGCCACAAATTGAGTTATGAGGTGCTAATGTGTATCCTCCCCCTCTGCATCTGCGCTGTCTGTGTGTGTGCGTGTGTGTGTGCGTCTGCTCGTCACTCCACACACTGGGTGCGAGTGTTGTCATCGTCCCATGGGTGGAAGCTAGTCGATCCAGCCAGTGTTACGCCCAGCCTATAGGGGAACCAGGCGCAACAAGAAATGTGACTCCCTTTTTCCCTGCTCCCAAAAGTATCTGAGACAGAATTGTAGACCAACGTATTTGTATATAACAGGTCAGAAGAGAGAGAGAGAGAGAGAGAGAGAGAGAGAGACCGACCCACAAGGTCTTAACAGGCAGTAAAAACGTTATCTCCAAACTGTGATTTGAGCAGTTTTAAACTCACTGCGACGACCACAGAGCAACGGACATCTGTAGGTGTTACGCCACAGTTACGTGTCACAGAACAAATTCACATAACACATAAATAAATAAAAAAGAAGATTTATGCAGTTAAATCTGTTCGGAGAGCACGTTACTCTTTCAGCATCATAGCCAGGCTAGTCTTTAATGCAGTTCGACTGATATGGGTTTTTGCTGATATTTGTATACAGGTACACACAAACCCAATGAAGTGTACAGTACTGTATGTATCTGATAGTGAAGCCACTCCACATTCCACACTGCTGGAAAGTGGCCAGGTTGTTATGGAAACCAGGTGATTGGCTGTCACACAGCGACAGCCCACCTCTAATTTACTATCAATATCGTCATAGAGGCACACAACTGCAGTTTATAACGCAGCCTCTTAAAGGTTTTACGATAAAGCGCCATATGCTTAAATCAGTACCATGCATGTTTTTGTTCCATGGTATATTTTCAACATTTACAGTTTTCAACGCGATCCAAGCTGGGGTTGGACAGGACTCTTGTTTGGAGAAACTTCGAATGCACAGAATTCAATTTGGTGTGTTAAACCTCAATACAGAAGGCAATGTAATGCCTGCTCATGTGGTGAACACAACCATGATCTTAGGCTTGGATGTGTGTATGATATTGGTGAGTCCAATCAGAGAATATGTAGTCCACTATTGATGTATCCATAAAGTAGAATCAAAAATTGTATTTTGTCATTTTCATAAGCACAAGTGAATTCGATTAAGAAGAGACCCAGCAAGAATTTGACGGATTATGACATGCAGAAGTTCAACGTCCACCCTAAAAGAACATAACGTTTTGACAATTTATATTAAAAGAGCTTCATGAACTGTTTGGGACTGATAACAGAAAGACTTTTAGGTCCAGATTTCAGAAAATGATGCAGGTAGCACTTTCATTTTGGTGCTAGATTTATACAGGTTTTCACCATTTGCGCAGGCCTTTCTATCAACTGTATCTATTAATCTTAAAAATGTTTCCTGGGGATTGTCCGTCTTCAGTTTACTGATTGTCCAGTTGTTGGGACAAGCTGTACTACTGTTGGCCTTGTATTAAATACTGCGGAGTCCTCTCTTTCCTCCGTCTCTGACTGTTTCGCTCTGAGCCTTCATACTGTGTCAATAAAACCTTAGTAGAGTACTGACCAAGCTCCTGAAAGCAGACTTCTATCTTTATACTTCTAATATCAGATAGTGCCAGGTCCATGCTGCAGATTGGAGTTTTACTTCTACAAATATTTATCGGACGCAGAGCTGTTCTGGTGGCAGAGATCATCTCATTGGTTGAGTTAAATCTACAGTGGGTGGAGCCAAAGAACCACAGTTTTTCTGGCTAAGTACCATTGGATTGAAGCCCAGTCAAAAAGGCAAGAGGGAAGAGAGGAGGAAGCTAATATTATGAAGCCTAGCGCTATTGATGCTAACTGAAAAACTGCATTCGGGTCTAAGTTATTTAGATTAGCTAGTTGGCCTGCTGACCTTCCAAGATGAATGAATGAAAAAACAAGTCATCACATTTATATTTTTACAATTATATTTTTCCTTTCTTGCCATTCATCTTTGCCAGTTAGCTGACTTGTGCTCCGAACATTTTTGGTTCTTTAGCTCCGCCCACTGAGGTTTAACTCAACCAATGAGATCATTTCTGCCTCCACAGCAACTCTACTTCTGAGAGATGTTTGTGTAACTAAAACTTCAATCTAGGTCGACTTGACTGTAAGTTGTAAGTTGTTTATGCATCCTATACAGCTCACATGCCTAGACCTTGACTTTTACACTTTTTTAAATATCAGAAGTATAATTTTCTCCTTGTATCTTTTATAATATTGGTCAAATATATTTTGCGTATTTCTGTTGTGTTTTGTTTTTCCCAGAGACACCTATCTCCTGAGGACTTCCAGCAGGTTTTCTGCATGAATCTGGAGGAGTTTAACTGCCTGGCCCTCTGGAAGAAGAACGACCTGAAGAAGAGGGCGCGCCTTTTTTAACCAACCAACATCTCAACAAGCATCTGTCCTGTCCAGAGGGAGCAGAGATAACAAAAAACGGAAAAAACTTCTGAAATATCTATATATGCACCGCCATGATACCCTTACTTTCCACCTATAAAACGTTACGCCATCTGCCTGTAAAACCACAGGGAGGCGCTCTGTGGTGATGTTGACACGGTGACGTAAGGCAGCATTGGTCACCTATAGCTTTTTGTATGCGATGTGGTCAGAATGTTTGACTCTGGCAACCTTAAGTGGGAGGCAGAGGAGCTGCATTTGCATGATCATTGTTGATGCTCCTCGCCTTGTGATTTCTGCACCCACCCCACCCCCATCCCCCCATCCCGACCGTCTCACACTGTATCCACCCAGACAAAAATGACATAGCAGCTTTTTGTAATTCTCGCGCAGGCCTTTCTCCCGGGTTTCTCTGGTTCTGACCGTTCTTCTGCCGCGTCAATCTCGATTTATCTTCCCGTTTCAATCTGAAGTATTTCATTCACAAACACTGTATTTTCCAGATTCTCCGGTCTATCATCTTGTCTGTCACTACATATCATTTGCTTGCCTCTGCCTTTTATCTCTCTCTGTCTCTCCATTATCTCAGTTTGTCTCCCTGCACCGATTGACTGTAGCATTGCCAAGCCAGCACCCCAAGTCCATCTACACTACATTTTGATCATCTTTCTTCTTAGTTTAGGACAACGAAGGGACAGACTTGTACACTGTTAAAGCACGTCAGACAGGGATGAGAAACTACAGTTTGAGATCTTCCCTGCTCTTTTACTTCAGAAAGTATCACTGCACCGTATCCTTTTGTTAGAGTTTTTCCTTTCTGTTTTCTAGCAAAAGAAGAGAAGTCTGAGAGTTAGGGAAGACTCTGTGGGTAGTTCTGATATGCGCGCTCTGATACGTTGAGTGCGGTCCCATATCTTACACAAGCCTCATAGATCAGCGCAGATAGGAGCCACAACATAGCAGAGTCTACAAAGGTATACAGCATTGCCAGAGTGGATGCACTCACATTGAAAAAATTAAAAGTGACATTATTTTTATAAGCTATTTTTGACTTCTGGAAAGGATGATCGAAGCAATCGTGAGATGCGTCCCAGATAAATTATTTAGTTGTAACACAACGGATTTCAAAAAACTTAGTTAAGCTTCATAATCACCCATACACAGACCTGCAACGGCACTTAAGCATAACAAGTGAGGTCTTGCTTGATTTAAAACTAGATACTATAACTATGTTATACCTTGTCAGATAGAGATTTAACTCTTTATATGTTTGTTGTTTGGACGCAACGTTGCGTAAAGCTACGTTGAAGTACATCAGCTTCGCTTCTTTTCTGGACAGTAAACCAATCAACTTGGCAACTAACATACTGTAAGTTGTATGTGAACATATACTGGACATATACCAGCTGTATTTGTCTCCAAGGTTGCTATACAAGCCATGGTGTATAACTGCTCTTCGGGCATGCATGTCCAATGACCTCAGATTAGAAATGTATGGGGGGAAAGTCATCCGTGTGGTTTCTAATTTGTTTCCACTCCAGTCTTTTGATTTGAGTGAGTGATCATTTGCTGTTCAAATTAAAGAGTAACATAACACCAAACCTAAATCTGTGTCAAAGCCTGACATCTGAATGGTAAAAAGTATGCTACTGAAACTGCCATCTGCTATTGGCTGATCTTTGGTGCCAGATGATGTCACCACATGTTGTACTCTATAGAAGGTGACATCACATGGCACCAAAGATCAGCCAATAGCAGATGGCAGTTTCAGTAGCATGCTTTTGTGTCAGGCTTTACACATATTTGGGGTTTAGTTACTCTTTAACATCAAATGAAATGCCCAGGTCAGCTGCTTACGTTAGCTTGTGTTAGATATTTATTTATTTGCAATATTAAGGGAAGGGTGTCTTGAAGTCCAGTGGCAAACAGGGGTGTAGTGTCAAATGAATGAATAGTATCAGTGAGAAAACAGATTTTTAAGAAAACCATATCAGATTTTGATTTTAATCTGAGTAGATCTATCAAATGAGAACTGTTGCTCTTGTAAGTAACACACTAACTGTTGTCATAAACCGCCATGTCCTCTGTCTTGATTTGTAATATTCATCTGCTATTAAAATGCTTTATTCAAACGACAGTCACGTGGATTGCAGTGCTTGAGTTTGCCTCAATGAATGTCATCTTTGTGTATACAGTGTGTATACAGCAGATGTGTGGATGTGATGGTTGGTAAGTTAAAAAGGGGAGAATTTGAGGTTAGCTATCTGTGCGAACTGAAAGTGTCCCAATTCTGATGTTTTCTGATTTTGACGAAAGTTGGAGGGATGACGCATGGTGCCGTGTTCTGCCGTTTAATTAAAGAAGCATGGAGGCCTGCGGTGTGAACGGAGTCAAAGGGACGCTAGATCAGTAGCCAGAGTTTCCACCAGGCAGGGTTGCTCAACCAGAGAGGCCTTTCATGTCTTCAGGCAAACAGGCTTTCTGACAACACAGAGGACCTTCAGACGTCACAGCCAGCCTGTGGCGTAAGATTCACAACGAGAGACAATATTTATCCCCACCATTTGCATTTGTGTTTTCTACATTGCATCACAGCCAAGGATGGAGTCAAGTCCTTCCCTTATGAATGCAAAAGTCCGTAGCAACAGACGGGGATGTGTTTTCAATGTAGACGCCAAATCATCCTGAATGTCTCGTGTCTCATAATCAGTCAAGTTTCATGAAAGTCGTACTCTGTCATTGGATTTATGGTTTATCTTGTTCGTCAACGTTTATAGCCTCGTCTTGCGTTCATCAGCGAGAATAATTTAAACCTGTGAAACCACATAACGGATAACTAAAGGTCAGATGATTTGTTAGAGTAGAATCTACATCTTTGTTTCACTTCTTTCATAGTTGGCTTTTTTGCTGATTTGCGAGGGAATATCTGATGTCTATCTTGAGATAAGTGTTTAATTCCACAGTACTGTTTCTTATGTGGTGTGTTCATGGAAAAAAATGATGGGAAAAAAGCCTGAAATGATTGAACTGAAGAATATTCTGAGAGTACAGGCAATATTACAGATCAGAATGAGCATCTAAATGATGACATGAGTGATCTGTGAAACAAAACAGTGAGCTTCCTTATTGGTATACTGTCTGTGACTTCATCTCAAAACCCAATTAATTGACTGGGAAATGAATCAGGAACACATACATATCTGATTTCATTTCATCTGCTTAGCGCAGGAGGACACAGGCAGAACTGAAAGGCAGTGACACTGAAGGTCAAACACAAAAACAGACATGCAGAGAGAGAGAGAGAGAGAAGGAGGAAAATAACGATGAAAATGAACAGATGTTAGTGATAGTATATGAATCGCCCTGAATCACAGTATAATTTCAACATGTCCGCAGCACGATTGTTACTTTTTGGACCTTGCTGATGAAAATCTGCTTTGGCACATGCTGGGATAAGAACATGAAAGTTTGTTAGGCGCAACAGGCTGTAAACGTTACCAGTAAAATCCACTGCATTATCTTTATTACTTTTTCTGTTGTGATATTTTCTTTATGTTCTCTTGCAGTAATTGCTTGTTGTATTATCAATATTTAGTACTCAAACCCAATTACTTGAACTTAGACCACTGGTTCCTGAAGTAGGGTTCTGCGGACCTCCAGGGGTCCTTGAGGGGGTTCTAGGGGTCTTTGAGAAGGTTCTATGGGTCCTCGAGGGGATTCCAGAGGTCTTTGAGGACGTTCTAGGGGTCCTTGTGGGGGTTCCAGGGGGTCCACAGCAAAATTAGGAATAGCTTAACTTCATCGTTATTTCGTGCAGTAGACAATGAGCGCAATGAGAGAATGGATAAGGACGACTGTTGGGATCATAGGTATCAACTCAGTAATGGCAGTTGTGCAATTCTATAATAAGTAATATCTAACAGCACAGCACAAATCTGGGGTTCCACAGGATAAGACCTTACCAAAGGAGGGACCCTGGTCCAATGTGGACCTATATCTTTGACATGAGAAAGGGTGGGAATTTCATTTTCATTTGACCATCTAATCAGGTGGTCTCATTGAGATCAGACATGAGAACAAAACACATTCATAATGATGATAGAGAAAACGCACAATACATTTCAGTCAAACAGTCAGCAACATACAGGGACATACATTATAAAAAGAAAACATTGTGTAAAATGTAATATGTATAATTGATTTGGAATTATTGAGGGGGATGAGGAATTCTAATTTCAAAGTGCCTTGTATTCTGTCCCATTATAAGGTGCACAGTAGCAGAAAGCAGTCCTGTGATCTGGCAGCATATTTACTGGGTTAAAGTTAATGTGAGGTACAGGAGTAGCTTCCAAAGTAGAGACTTGTAAATTACTATAATGCAATTTATCTTCTAATTATTAGAGATAATCGGCCAACTCTTTGATATAAATCACAATGGTGAGGGTGAATACGTGTGAATACAAAATGTCCCCATAATCAAATACAGGTATGTGGATTGTACAATGAATTTTATTTTTTTAAAGAGAAATATTCTTTATTTCTGTCCAAAGATCCTCACTTTATGAGCAAGGTGCTCCACGTGGGTCTTAACGAAGACCCGCCTCTTCTGCTGTGCGATTGGGCAAGCCTTTACAAAGCTCAAACGTGATTGGTCGATGCCGATGTCAATCACAGCCGTGGGTTTGACAGGAGGTAGAGCGGCGCATCCGACCTCCCTCTATTGTCACCAGTCTGAGGAATTACTATTAACATGGAAAACGAGAAAACCGACAAAGGTAAGCTTGATGTTCATTTTAAACACTTGATTCTTTCAGCAGGGTCTTCGGCGCTTCTCCTTAAGGAGGGTGAGTGGCTAGTGTGTTCGGATGGGACTGGTGGGTAGGGGATGCATACTGGGTTTTATTTCAACTTGAACATTTCAGAAAAAGCTGCTTGTTTGTTGTTTCTGACTGACAGTCCTTAAAGGAAAATAATAATAATATGCCTATAGTGATTTATAGCGTGTCTGTGGTGCTCAATAGTGAGGATCTTGTTGTACTTTATGGTACTTCTTATTTCCTATTTTCTATAATATTGCTATAAGATTCCTAGAGTATTCATATAGGGACTTGTGTGTCTGTGGTGACTTTATAGTGATATAGTTGTTAATGGGTATTTGTATGACTCACTGTAATTTTCCCAGCCTATAGGGACCTATAGTTTTGCTGTAATATTTGTATATTATTTATTTATTTATTTATTTATTTAACAGGGACAATGCATGTTAATCGACATTTCTGTTTCCACGTCAATGTAAATGTTCCAGAGTATTGCATCCTTCTGATTAGTATATTACTATAGTAATGCCGTTTGCTGTAGTTCTTTTTCAAAAGGAAGCTGTTGTACATACTGGTTTGATGATAGCCTATGAGCATCATGTCGTATTTGTTTATCCTAAAATGTATAGTACTCTGATGTTGGAAGTGCATGGAAAAGTCATGTACCTAGATCCTTATTTACATACAACATATCAGTGAAAATACAAAGGACCATGTGGCTGTAGAGCAGAGGAGAGGAGGAAGAGGAGGGAGGGAGGGAGGAGTGTGATTGATTAGCAGTCTAAGGGGCTGGGACGCCCCGGGCTGGAGGCTGGAGGATGGAGGCTGGTGTCTCCTCGCAGCATCAGCAGCCCTGCAGGAAGAGGAGGAGGAGGAGAGGCCAGCTGGGAGCCTGGATCTCTGTCCACTCCTGCTGTTCTGACCTCCACACAAAGGCTCTCAAGGTCTCTATTGAGAGGATAAGGGCAAAGAGCAGTTTAAAATAGATTATTAATTGAATATATTTGATATCAACACATTTAAATAATGAATATTTAAAAAAATAATTGTCAAGGGTGATACATTAAACTTAAACTTAAAATAAAAAAATTCAACAAAACAATAAATATATATATTTTTTACTTTGTATTAATGTGTTATTATTATTTAATAGCTGCTAATAAAAACAGTTACATTACGTTATATCAAATAGCTAACAAAGACATGCAAAAAAAAGCTACACAATGCAATAAACATGTCATGTACCATTGAACCTGCCGACAGTTTTGGACATGAAGACATTTGGACGTTTGGGTGTAGCTGTAACTGATTGAGGGGAGCAGGTTGCCAGATTGTTGATACTGAGCCACAGATCTGGCCAGCTGATCTGGCAACCTGCTCCCTCCCAGTTCAGTGCAGCAGACTGACTGTGGAGGGAGGAAGGGCCTTAAAGCGGCTCAGAGATTTTGGACATGAACAGGACACGAACAGGGCAGACAGCCTGGGGTGAAGAGTAATTAAGCTGATATGTTTAGGAAGAGGCACTCTTGATAGGATAGGAAAAAATCAACTGCCACTGGAAATGACTTATCATTATCAGACATTAGCCTGATTTTACCCATAAAAAAATAATAATTGCTGCCTTCATGTGCTGTTGGAAATATCAGAATTATGACTTGAGTAGATATGAAAAGAATTCAAACAATTCGTAAATACGACTTGGAAAATGAGGATTTTCTACCATAAGCCAGTTGCTAAGATGTGACGTTTAGGGATGCAGAGTAATGTCAACAATTCATTACAACATAAATGTCACACCCAATGTGTATATTCTCCTCCTCTTTCTGCCACTGCAGCACAAAGCAGCACTGTCCCGCGTGATTTCTACAGTAAAACAACAGCCACGAAAAAGATACTTTCGTCACATGGCCTAGTTTGTTATTATTTCCAACCAAAAGCACTTGTTTGAGACAATGCGTATTCATGACTGACCAACTTGGCGGTAGGAGCTTACGAGAAGACCTTGAAGGCAGCAAGTCTCTCAAATTAGCTAATCATGACAGAATAGATTATTAGGTCTATAACCAATTAGTTGTATGCTGGTTACTGGAGATCTATACAATGTAGTCTCCGTTACTCTTATCTTAATCGACCTGGCTCTGCCCTGAATTTGGATTCCAATAAGTCTTTATACTTCTACAGCCTTTTGTCTTGTATGTTTAC
>OMOT01027711.1:0-10983 GCA_900312575.1 Acanthochaenus luetkenii | reverse complement strand
GTATTGAGTTTGCTATGAAACATTAGCGAGAGCCTAGTTTATTGCGAAACACTACGCGACAGTGACGTCGTTGTCTTATAAAAGTATTTTAACCTAGTAAGCGTCCGTGGCCGCGCGGCAGCGCGTAAGTCTTGCAGTTTTGAGTAGTTTTGAAGCATGACATCGAACCCAAGCTTTTGCTTCTTAAGACTTTGCCAATATTTGCCAATATTTCTAAAAACCTTCACCACACATCCCCCTCACCTGTCCCCACCTTATACATGTTTTCTGTACATCATATTATATGATACATGTGATGAGTGTTAAATATTTGGTTGACTTTGAATAGGTCTAGGGATGCGTTTCAAAACACTGTCACGTGGCTAATGACGTTTGAAACTCATGAAACTATTACGAGCCCCGTCTAACGTCTGACCTCTAATGAGCCACCAGATCTCTGTCCTTGCATGAAACTACATTCGAAAAATACATTTTGTTTTCTACATTGTCAGTTTATTGTCTCACAGGTCCTAAATCATTCAATGAACCACAGTTTTGGCAAAGTCTTAAGAAGCAAAAGCTTGGATTCGATCACGCTTCAATCCTACTCTTGACTGCAAGACCTAACGTTACACGCTACCGCGCGGCCACGGAGGATAATGGTTGTTAGGTGAAAGCCTCGGCACAATTGTTTCAATTGTCTCGGTGTTTCGGAAAGCCTCGTTCTGGCCATCCCAACTAAACAGTGGAGAAAACCTTACCTGACATGAAATGAGCACTGCAGAGACGAGCATTCCGGATGATGTCATCCGTCCAGTCTGTCCGTTTAATGGCTTTAAACCATACACGTCTGCGTCCGGCTTCAAGTGGCGTCCTCGACGACGGTATTCTATAATAATGAAGGTAATCTCTTTGTTTCCTATTTTGACATCCAACAGCACAACAAGAAATTGTAGGTTCTCGCCCGTTAACCAGTATGCGCGCGCAACAGCAGACATTAGACCCAACCTTGCCAGGACTAGGTTTGACCTGTCAGAGACGCTGTAGCAGCTCAAGCACCCGTTATTACTGCAATATCCTTCCGCTAAGGAATGTAGTCTGACTTCATTTCTATATTATTATCGGTTATAGCAATTTACTTTTGCATGTGCCAGACAATAAATAACATAATATGTAAAAACAACTTTATTTTCAGTACATTTGACAAAATTCAGCTTTAGCTTAAGTGCATCGGAGAAAATAGTCCGGCTACATAAAGGCACTTGGCATCGCCGTCAACGATCTTTCAGTCGCATGCCGAAGTTGGGAACACACCATGTCTAGCCGTTCTGCTGATTACAGGTAAACTTCTTTAGCTGTTTATTTTACCAATCAATATCCTGATTATATGTATAAGAAACGTTTAGCATAAAACTGCACCCTGTCTCGTGCTTATATTATATATATGTTAAAATGTAGTTATCTAGCTAGGCCCCAACCACTGCCACGGTGAGCTGGATGTTAGCTCTGTAGCTAGCCACATGCCCTGGCTAACCAGCAGTTGAAACGATAGAAGCAATTTAAATATGATTAGCTTGCTTTATTTTACGTAGCTAAATGGTGTCGTTTAACAAGATCGCATTTCAATCTTTACTCTACCACTCGCTGATACTTGCTAGTTGCGGTCGGAGTCCACACAAGCGCACCACCTAGCTCCCCAGGCTGCTGGAGCCTCCGCTGGCCACATAGGCCAGATTGGCTAACACGTGGTGAAGCAAATCAACATGTTCATATATGCTGAACATCATTAGTTAGTTTATTGCTCATGGCACTAAAGTGGAAACAAAGGTAGGTATGTTAGCCGGTTTGAAACCTTTCGATGCTACATAACCGAGGCCTATCCCAAAGACCAGTTAGCGTTACGTGGCCCTGCTTGTGGAATGACATGTGCGCTCTGCGAAGACCAGAGTCATGTAACGGATGCTTTGGGCGTAACCTATATGGTGGTAGAGCACTACACACACATTTCATGAATCTTTAAAAAAAAAAATCTTGTACGGAATAAACTAAATCTGCCAGATTTATTTGGGACCGACTTGACTACGCTGGCAGTCGGATCGCATTCATCCTAACTTGACCCGTTGACTGCTTGTTTTATTTGCGTGTCCACCCCAGACAGTTTCATATTGTGAAGGGAATGTGATTTCAATCCTTTCTTCAACAGCTCAAGAGATGGAGACCATGGGGGGCCAGGTGGAATGGAGCCTTGTGGTGTCATCGAGGTGAGTGATGCCAAGTGATGAAATGGCTTCTTCTTTTAAAAGTGGGCTGTATAAAAACGATCGCTGATCATCTGGTTACTCAATGGTTTGACCCACTAGCTTGCGTGTATTTTATTTAGAGCAACTGCACAGAGATTACAGAAAACTTTGATGATATGAACCTGAGGGAGGATCTTCTTAGGGGAATATACGCATATGGCTTTGAAAAACCATCTGCTATTCAACAGAGGGCAGTCGGTCCTTGTATCAGAGGTACAGAAACAAGACTTGACTCATGATTTGGGTTGCATGTTTTGAGTGAAATGATGCTTTACCATCTTTCGGGACTTACCCACCCATGGGGACTACCTTATCTTCACTGATCACTCAAACTGTTTATAACCCAGTAGGTTACTTATTAAAATGCTGTTATTGTAGTGTGGTGGTCTGATTTCTTGCTCAGATGCCAAAGTACAAGCTTAATGCACAGCAAACTAAAGGTTGGCTGACATTTGTACATTTCTCACAATGCCATTTGACAACACGATTCTGAGTTTGAAATTGAAGTTATAACATGTTTCACTGCTTATCCCAATCTTTGGCTCATCGCCATTAGGCTGTGATGTCATTGCCCAAGCCCAGTCAGGCACTGGTAAGACGGCCACTTTTGCCATCTCTATCTTACAACAGCTGGACGTAATGGAGAAGATGCCTCAGGCTCTGGTGCTGGCCCCAACCAGAGAGCTGGCTCAGCAGGTATGCTGTTCCTGAGGTCGCGATTCACTTAACTATCTCAGACCTAGGTGGCATATTGGGGACACTGACTCAAATACTTAAGGTACCATTTTCAACATTTAATCTGTCAATATTCTGACTGTTAAATAAATAACAGAACCCAAAAGGATCCTTAAGATCGGTGTAGTCCCTGTCCATGACTGCATTGGTCTGAAAGGTGACTTGGCTTCACTGTTATGTTTTTGTGGTTTTAATAATAAATGCATCATGTGTAGGGCTGTGCGATATGGGTAATGCTGTAAATTGTACAAGGAACCCTCTAACCTGGTGCATTAAGAATTGACCCCAAAGCGGTTGCATTAATGTAATTTATTTTTATTTAACATGACCAACACACAAGTTTATCGGAAGAGAAACAATGAAAAGACTTAAACAACCATATATTAATAAGTACAATTAAACAATCGGAAAACGAATTATTATTATTTTTGGAACATGTTGAAAAACCTTCCACACCTAGTAGTGAAAATATGCATGCCGCAACCGCATTTTGGATTTAAAATAACAAATTGATACCTGGGTAGTATGCGAGTACCGGTTTCGATCTGCCCATCCCTAGTGGATAGTCCTTTCCTAAGTTAGCCTCAGCATATGGTTACAGTGTAAAATGATGAAACGACCAAAAGAGACAAACAACCATATATTAATAAGTAAAAGTAAACCAACAATCATAAATTGAAAGGCTCTGAATTGCTCTTGAAAATAGTATATTTTTTGGGAACATGTTGGAAAAACCTCTGGACATTGTAAACTGTAAAGTCCATGAAACTAAAGCCCCTTCATTACCGCTTGCTCATTTCTTGGAGATTGTAAGGCTGCCTTCCTGGAACTGGGGAATTTCCCACCTCGTACTGCAACTGACGCATTTTGGATTAAAAATTACTTTGAAATTGATACTTTTCAAACTGCATCAATGCCAAATGAGTAGCATGCGCGTATCGATACCAGTTAAGATCTGCCTATACCTAGTGGACATTCCTTTCCCAATTTAGCTTCTTCATCAGCAGATGGTTATTGTAAAATGATGACTGAGGCTAAGCTGTCCAGATTACGTACAGAGCCACGCTCATGA
Organism: Acanthochaenus luetkenii; assembly: GCA_900312575.1. Taxonomy (NCBI): domain Eukaryota; kingdom Metazoa; phylum Chordata; class Actinopteri; order Beryciformes; family Stephanoberycidae; genus Acanthochaenus; species Acanthochaenus luetkenii. The sequence continues at coordinate 6,897 of OMOT01027711.1, read as the reverse complement.
TAAGAGCTGATGATGCATCGGTGACAATATTCTCTGTTTAACAACTAATAATGGGGGGTGGCAGCAGGGGAAATGTATTCTTGTGCAAGGCACCTAACTCCAAATTGCTCCTGTTGAGCAGGTTGGTGTCTTGCATGGCTGCCTCCACCAACGGTATGATGATATGGAAGTCGCATTGGATAAAAAGCGTCTGCTGCTGATTAACAGTCAGTTCAAACATGCAACAGTTGTGGTTGTTATTCCAGTCCACGTGTAGAGAATGTAAAGCGGGGTCGGGAATTCCGTTGGCGATGGAAACTATAGCTGCAACTCTACTGATTTTTCTATCATCCCACGGTGTACATCGTCATATCGAACAGCCCTAATCATGTGTTGCTGTGGGAAACTGAGTGATATGATGGCATAGCATCTTTCGGGACTGACTAAAATGGAGTCACTTTTGTTTTTGACTGAACACTCAAAATAGTCATTTCTTTACCTATTCTTATTTTTGCATGTCCTGTCACAACCTGTGACCACACTACCCTAAACTAGTGGTGTTGGTATTTGTTTTTGCTCTTTCCCCCTTGCGCCCTTTAGATCCAGAAGGTAATTCTGTCCCTGGGTGACTACATGGGGACAGCCTGCCATGTCTGTATTGGTGGGACCAATGTTGGTGATGAAATTAGGAAGTTAAAGACTGAGACAATTCACATAGTGGTGGGCACTCCAGGACGTGTGTTTGACATGATTAAAAAGGGACATCTGTGTAAGTATAGTACATTTCTTGTTCAGTGGGAAAGTGTTTATTCAGATCATGGAACTTATTTATTAGTGGATCTTCTTTGGCTGTGACTTCTAATGCCATATTTATGCACAGTGTCGTCCAAGATCAAGACTGTTGTTCTGGATGAAGCTGATGAGATGTTGAGTCGAGGGTTCAAAGATCAGATCTATGACATTTTTCAGCTGTTGTCGAACAGCATTCAAGTAAGCATATTTTGTTTTGGGTACAGACACGACTCGTTATGGCATCAAGTTTAAGTGAAATATTGATTTATTAAACTGGGTTTCTGCGTTAACAGAACTCTGCTATAGTGTGATCCATTCTGTTTCACGCAATAATGCTAGCAGCGTATTGTGCAGAAGAAGATTGTGCAATGTGCTGCAAATGAGATGTGGTCTAACCTCTTTCTTAATGTTCGTTGGCCTCTGTCTCAAGGCTCAGTGCCACATTAAGATCAGGATTTTAGTCAGTCAGTCTCTTAAGGAAATAACATGCATGTCTTTCACAGGTAACCCTGTTCTCTGCCACTATGCCATTAGATGTGTTGGCTGTGACCAAAAACTTCATGCGAGACCCCATTCGCATCTTGGTGAAGAATGAAGAGCTTACCCTAGAGGGTATTAAGCAGTTCTACATAAATGTGGAGAAAGATGTGGGTGGTTATCGAGCGTACCACTCTGTACACTAGCTATGTTTTCATATGGGACAAGCGGCTTATTGGCGAGTGTACAACTTTGAGTGCGTTATCTCGCTGCAGTGAATGCCATACATTACCCTTCTTTCTAAAGCACCCTGCTAAAACTGCAGGAGCCGATCCTTGATGGGTTAGCTCTTGTGGCCGTGTAAGCATGGGTACACCAGAGAAGGAGATCGAAGGCACATAATCAGAAATGAGGCTAGGAGGGACCTCTTTCTTAATGTCCAGTGTCCTTTGTCTCAAGGTTCTGTGTTACACTTCACCTGCCGTTTTTAATTGGGATTTAATAACTAGCCTCACAACAGCCTTATAACACAGATCAGCCTTGTTGGTTTACTTTGTTCAGTTAAAACTAACTTGTACGTTACTCTGCATAATTTCTCGTTTTTGTTGTCATGGCCATCTCCAGGAGTGGAAACTGGACACGCTGTGTGATCTGTATGAAACTCTGACCATCACCCAGGCTGTCATCTTCCTCAACACCAGGAGAAAAGTTGACTGGCTGACTGAAAAGATGCATGCTAGGGACTTCACTGTCTCTGCTCTAGTAAGGGCTAGATATTGCGGTGCTGCTGAGAGCCATACAGTATCACGCTTGATGACATCTGTATGTTTTAATTCTGACCATTGTGCCTAACTAAAAAGAGAAATGTTGTTGGTTTTTTTTTCTTCCCCTCATCCCAGCATGGTGAGCTGACCCAGAGAGAGCGTGATGTGATCATGAGGGAGTTCAGATCTGGCTCAAGTAGAGTGTTGATCACCACTGACATTCTGGTTAGTATGGGGGTGGGAGCTTGGGCTGTGTGAAATGGTGTCTTCCATCACCATATGTGTAATTTCACATCACAATAACGATGTATATATATATATCACTGATCGTATGTTCTGTAAATGTGTCTATACAAAATAACCACATGCCTCTAGGGCTGGGTATCGCCACTAATTTCCAGACGCGATTCCGATTCACTGTCCCGATTCGGTTAGGGATATTTCAGTTACAAGACCAATTTTGCGTCCCGGGTAGCAGAAGTAACTTCGCGCTAACTTTGCCAGCTGTGTGAATCTTCCTCCGGTGAGGCCTATACATCTCGGGCAGCAGAAGTAGCTTCGCGCTAAGTTTGCCAGCTGTGTGAATCTTCCTCCGTTTACTTTCCTCCAATCTGTGGGACTGATACTTAGCGGTGGTGTAATGTCCTTCAGAAAGTTGTCCACTTCTGTTTCCATGTCGTTGGTGCGGCTGTAAGTTGGTGTTCGCCCAGTAACATTAGCATCGTGTCTCAGGCTGCCTTGCTTCATGGATTGCATCACTTCATGTGAACTCCGACCCCCTGTTGTTGATCACATGGTTCGCTTCGTCTTCTTGGGTGTAGTGCGCGCGCCCTCTTGTGTTTAACTTAATGATTGCATTTCACCAACAACTCTCTTTGACATAATTAAGATGAGGGTGCCCTCTTGTGTTTAACTTAATTATTGCATTTCACCAACAACTCCCTTTGACAAAATCATGATATCTCAAATAGTTCAATTTTAGTTACGTTTGAAATGCTAATCGACCCAATTATTAACGGTTGTTAATCGATTAACGCCTAATCGTTAACAACCCTAATTACCGTAACTCTCTTAGTAACATTGCATGATAAATGTTTACCGTATATCAGTTACTGCAACTTGACGCTCCAAGATTTCTCCATATTTATTTTGTCAAGATTCCCCAGCCCGGTATGACTGCGGTCAAGTGAGCCGTCTCGTAAAACCATGGTCCAGCCAGCCACTTTTTATATTGTGCTGCGTGTCTAATGGTGTCTTTATAGTACTTACTCGGCATAGTCAAGATAACTATTCAAATATTTTCTGGTTGTAAATCAGTTAAATTATTAGTATGACTGAAAACTGTTTAATAGGCAGTTAAAAATTGCAATAGTTTAGTTCGGTCATGCTCCTCTGTGTTTGTGTTATTCCAGTCCACGTGTATATAACGTAAAGCAGGGTAAAAAATGATGTAAAATACGTCCGTAAAGCAGTTCTGCTACTTTTTTTGCGACAATGAAACTGAAAATACATCCATAGTAATTTTTCTAATTATCTTCCCACAATATATATTGAACAGTCCTAGTGGGAGTCATGTTTAAAATGTCACAAATAAGCTGTATCCTAAAATGTGTCTGCTTTTTGTATGAAAGTCCCCTGCTGGTTGTGAAGTTGAAACTCCAAAATGTTTTAATGCTGCAACAGTCTTAACAATGACCAAGCAGTCAAACCTTTTGGGAGATTAGGGCCTGTGCTCCACAATGGGTTTCTTAATGTAGGAATCTGTTACTTTGTACACTGGCGACATTTACAAACAACTGTGTATTGTGTTCTAGATATGCTTCTCTAATAGAGAAGAATATAACTGCAATGTCTTGATTTTCAGGCTCGTGGTATTGACGTGCAGCAGGTTTCCCTGGTCATAAACTATGACCTTCCTACAAACCAAGAGAATTACATTCATAGGTAAGTTGCATCACGTGTTGCACCCAAACGTGCACAACGGTCTGGTATGCAACTCTAATTTCTCGTCTTTGCCCTGCCCAGAATTGGTCGTGGTGGACGATTCGGGAGAAAAGGAGTTGCTATCAACTTTGTCACTGATGAGGACAAGAGTATTCTTAAGGAAATCGAGGCGTTTTACAATACAACCGTGGAGGAGATGCCTATTAATGTGGCCGATCTGATTTGAGCCCCGAGATAAATATTTTTTTAGGTGGTCCCTCTCAGACTGTTGTAGATTCTAACCTCAACGGTAAGGCTGGTTGGAGCTACAAAGACATGGGGTCTATAAACATTATGGTCCTTATTAGGTATGTCTTTCCATGTTCAATTCAGATGTGTGTATTTGATGTTCTCCACCGTTTAGTCATTTACTTGTGGACTAAAAGATATAAGTGCTGTATAAAGTCTGCAAATTATTTTGTGCTAACATGTGCAATGTATTATGGGTTTGCTTAATAGAGGCACTTGTCATATTGTACTTTAGATTAACTTGCTTTTTGTTATCTTTTGAATGTTAATTTAAATGTACTTGCTTTTTATTTATATATATATATTTAATTTTTTTTCATTCCAACTGGCTATCAATTCCTCACTGGTTGGCCATATTTTGCTGATGTGGTTTTACCCATACTAGAGTATTGCTTATTTTCAGATTTTCCTCTCTGGAGTTGTATGAATGTCTTAATAAAATTGAAATTGCTGTAACTAAACCATTTGTCACTTGTGTCGGGATAACTAGGTATTTTATTTGTGTCCTGTGAGAATATCAACTGTACTTTTTCGGGCAAACATTTGAACTAGCCTGTAATCTGAGGCCTGCTGAGCTACAGGGATCTTCACGCACAACCATCTAGGGTTTACAGAGAATGGACAAAAACAGCAGATATCCAGTGAGCGGCAGTTCTGTGGGCGAAGATGCTCTGTTGATGTCAGAGGAGGCTGGCCGAGCTGATGAGTAGGGGTAGCCGAGGTCTGCAGAAGAGCATCTGAACACACAACACGTCGAAGCTTGCGGCCGGTAGGCTGCAGCAGCAGACCACACCAGGTTCCTCTCCTGGAGCGAACAGGAAACCAAACCTGTAGCACTGTCGCCTCACAGCAAGAAGGTCCTGGGTTCAAATCTTGCCTAGCCCTTTCTGTGTGGAGTTTGCATGTTCTCCCCGTGTTCGCGAGGGTTTCCTCCCACAGTCAAAGACATGCAAATTTGTTTTTAGTACAGTACAAAAATAAAACGTGTTCCTTCAGTCAGCCTGTCTGTACAATCTTCCTGCAATCAGACTCAGATCTCACAACAGTTTTCTTGCACATGTATGTCACTATTGCTCTATGTCAGACTATTGTCTATCACAGGGGTGGGCAATTAATGTTCCATAGGGGCCAGATGAGAAACGGGCTGTTGTGGAGGGCCCGAATCACCAATAGGCTGAACTTAATTCTGCTCATTAATTGCATTGCTTCATAAAAAGCTGTAAATTATGTTTTGGATTAGCTGCTATTGGTAAGAGTAGATGTTACAATAAGGCTATGAAAATGTGGAGTAGGTCAAATACAGCAGTAAAAAAAAGTCAATCATATATCTTAATTTTTTACATACCATACTTTTCACAATAAATAAATGTGTATGCTTTGCAAGACCAGCAATTAATTTACTTTATCCAAAAAGCAATTATTGCTTTTGATGTTTTCAGTCCTTTTGTCTTCAGTGAGAATAATCCAGTCTGTTGGATTTGAACAAGTGCACAGAAGCAGTGGCTTTTCCGCTAGGTGGGGCTGCTTTGGATCCAGCACGTCAGATTATTTTTTCACACAGCAGGCATAGTCTAGTCCCCTGGGATTCATCATTCAATCATTTTTGGTTCTTTTTTAAGAAACATACTAGTCTACTTCCAAACTACTAATACATTTAAGAAATAAAAACAAACGGTACATATTTAACAGAACTCATTTAGTTTTCCGTTTGCATATTGTCTGACAGTCATTTATGTAATGTAGGCATAAAATGCATGAATTGAATTAGACAAGTACATTAAAATGACAGGTTATTAGTGCTCTTTTACATTTGAAACAGTTATTCTATTTCAGCCACAACTAATCAAGTTTCACAAAGCAATCAAATTTCCATAAACATTCGCAGGCAGTTATATAAATCTCATTCAAGTAATAGCGCAAAAGTTGTCAACAAATAGACGTAACTTACATATTCACACCAGTACCCTGAACGTTTTCCACATAAAATAATTCATTAGAAAAAAAACTAGGCCTATACAGTATTTCTTTACAGTCTCGTAACCTAGGCTTAACGTTACATGTTAAGCGATAAGCATTATAAATATCTAAATACATTCCACCAGCCCCTTCTGACTGTTAGAAGTGAATGTAGGGCAATAGATTCAATATAATTTCAGTCATGTTTCTCTACTCCAAACCAAGGCCCATATGGTTGAATTTGGTCTATGTTCTTTCAATTGTTAGCCCCGATTATTTTGTTGGAAGCCCAAGAACAAACCGGAGGAATCTTCAGGTCACAAACGAAGTATTTATTCTGGTCACATGTAAGGTAATGCAGCGCTGGGTTCAGAGTGACGGAGCTCCCGCAGAGATCTCAGTCAGAATGAGCCCCGATTTCCGGAAATGTTTCACATTTATCTTCTTGGGTTGGGCCCCGTACAGAGGTTGGATTTCACGCAACCGAATGTGATTGGCCAATGACTAGTGACGTAGACAAGCCAACCACTGTCCACGCTTTGTTCTTTGAATGTATTAAACAACGTGTGTGTGTGTTGTTGTAGGCGTGTATCTAATGTAACAGACAGAGAGACAGAGGTTTTCATTTGTTTCGGTTTCTGTTCTACAAACCAGTTCTAACCAGTTATGCTTATCTTCCAGTTCCAGACCCTCCAAG
>OMOT01027710.1:0-12717 GCA_900312575.1 Acanthochaenus luetkenii | reverse complement strand
CAGCTGTGTGCAGCTGTGGAATGCTGCCTTGGCCTCTGCGGTCTCCTCAAAGAGGATCCCTGAAAACATGTGGAAGAAAGGCGTGTGTGTTAGACCTGATGACTCCAGTGTTAGCTGCACTTCAGGACAAAACGGTCCTCGAGCATCTTCTCCAGGGGATAGTTTAGTATTTGATTGACATGACATTATATTATATTTCATTACAAACGTATATCACAGCCTTCATTACGCTTATGCCATCTGTGAACGTAACACTGAAATACGGCTTGCAGTACATTTCAGATATTCCTAGAAACATGTCGGGATTTAAAAGTGTTTGACCTGTAGTCAAACGGTGCATAGTTAAAAGTGTATGTACATAGTTCAAAACTGTGACGTTAATGAATAAGTTTGAAGTTCAAATATTGTTTGTCCCATGCTGGCCTGTTGTTGCGTTGAGTCTGTTCAACCCAGCTAATGTGCCTTCTCTCACTTTGTTCATTTGATCTGTTATATAATGTGATATCCTCTCACAGTTGAGTCTGGTCTGTATTGATATGAATGTCATATGTGTGATTTCTTCACAGTGTGCTCATACATACCTGGTGACCAAGGGCCAGTCCAACTCTGACTTGAGGCAGTTTAAGAGTCAGCTGCACTTGATCTGGTTCCACCTCTACCGCAGGGAAAGAAACGCAGGGTAAGATACCAAAACTTCTAGCATAACGTAATAGTAGACTTTAGACGTAAGTAATGCTGATGCCTTTTTGTTAGATTCATAACTATATCCGTTTCTGTATCAAACTGAACAGAGAGCAATCAAGGGATTCATTGCAATGTAGATTAATCGAATGTTCCGAGTTGACGGTGTGTTTTGTGTGAAGTTTGTGGATTTCTAAACTAATGCATTCAACAGTGTGGACTCCTGTGGATTCGAGCACGTCTTCGTTGGAGAGACGAAATCTGGAAAAGAGATCATTGGTTTCCACAACTGGATCCAGTTCTACCAGCAGGAGAAGAACAGGCACTTGGACTACAAAGGATACAAGGCCAGGGACCATGACCTAGTAAGTACTAGTTAATCTGGCTGAAGAAGTCCTCTGTTTCTAATGTAACAAAAACCAAGAATCCTCTGCTCTCCACTAGGTCCTCATAGATACATATGTACTAAAGGTGTGTTGGTTTGGAGAGAAAAACACAGTAGAAAATATGAAGGAACTTATCAGAAAAAAGGAATGTCCGAACATAAGAGACTTTACCGATGTACAATTGACTTCAAAAGGCGACAAAAAACGGTGCCAAACAAACAGAAACCGTTTTGGTCCTCTAGACCTTCATCAATTCTGTCCGTGAGTGGAGATACACAGACCTGTTAAATTAATGCCAAAGTAGTTGTGATCGCGCTGGGGTGTCGGATCTTATTCCTTTGTGCTATGGTATCAATTCCCTGTTTCCATCCACAGCCCGATCAAGACGACCATGTTCTGAACCTCCAGTTCAGCTGGCACGGTCTGGTGAAGCCTGTTGGCAGCGCCTTCATCGGGACCAGCCCAGAGTTTGAGATGGCCATCTTCACCATCGTCTTCCTCATGAACACAGAGAGAAGCACCGCCCTGCTGGTGAACATTGACCAATGCCAGATGGAGCTGGTGGTCGTCCGACATGGACGCTCCCTCGGGACAGCGTACCCAAAACTGCTCAGCAGCAACAGCAGACATTTTAGGCAGCATTCACACTAAATGGGAGGATATTCCACATCCTCATAGATTATGCTTTTTAGCATGAGCAGACTATGGATCAGTTAATACTGCCCAGACCTACGTAGGATATGCAGGAAATAGAAATGTAAATGGCAGGTTTCTTCAGGACCATATATAGTAAGCACACATGATGATAACCAACACATGTAACCGTTTCTAAGTAACTAATTGGCTATTGTTTTTTTATATCTCGTATTTTGTATTTTTTATATGATGTCCCCAGTGCCAATAAAAAGTAGATTGTCTTGTGTCATTTAACCAATGTAATAAACTTTGATAAGCATTTATTTGTGCTAATGTAATCAATAGTGTTGATTGATTTGTGCCTATTGAACATTAAATATGTATTTATACAGACACTTCCCATATATTAGATAAAGCACTCAAGTGAATTCCTCTTCTCACGACCAGAAATGAGCACGATAACGTTGCAACGTGCGGAACACTTTCTGGCATAGTTTTTCTTCCCAGGCTGTACACGGACGTTTTATATTGCAACACCAAGTATGTCGTAGCCGCTTCCGGCGCTTGGATAAACAGCGTTACAATACGTCCACGATGTTCTCAGTCTGCAGTTGAACAACAGGAACAGCAGCCATGGACGTGCTGGGAGAGGAGATGGGGGACATGACTCCCCAACAGCTCGCAGCTCCCGTCAACACTATCGCGGTAAGTTCAGTGGAAATACAACAACAGCGACGTTAGCGACGGAGCAGCTAAACGTGGTGGGCGAAGCGGCGTGAATAACAGCAGGGGTAACACGGTGACGCATCATAATACGCTGCGGGGACCGTGTGGTGTGATGCTTATCCTAGCTCGTGCTTCAGTTAGCTGTGAGTTAAGCAGCCATGGTGTCAATACAGACAGAAGAAGAAGAAGAAGGAGATGCATGTTCGGTTGGTCTCTCAAGTGGGTCGTGTGTTACAGCTCGCTGTGTAAGGCAACTGGCTCTCCTCCCCGCACCGTCATCACCTGTAGACTAACGAACACGGGTTTGTTTGTTTTGACAGGAAAAGTGGAAGCTGCTGCCCGCCTTCCTGAAGGTAACGGAGCTCTGCCGTTTCATTTCACCACACAGATCAGATTGTACACAGCTCGTGTCAGTGTTGCGTCATGCTCACGTCTCCTGCCGCTTTGTGGCCGTCTGTTTGCCAGGTGAAGGGGCTGGTGAAGCAGCACATCGACTCGTTCAACTACTTCATCAACGTGGAGGTAACGTGTGATCGATCGATTGATTTTAGTAGGTAAAAATGTATACATGTAAATAACATACAATATATAAATAAGCACCGAGGATAACACGTAAAGTAGAATAAAACACATTTCCAATGTGGTCCTCCTATAGTACAATTTAAATAAATAATAATTCTTCAAAGACATGACAAACATTAGAAAATAAACACACTATTAATAATAAGACTAGGATAAAATAATAATCAGCATATGAATGTGATTATAACACCAGTTACATTAAACATTAAAGTTGATCCAGTTGTATTTTGATGAAAATATGGACGTTTTCTTCTTATAGATCAAGAAGATTATGAAGGCGAATGAGAAGATCACAAGTGACGCTGATCCGATGTGGTACCTCAAGTCAGTTGAGATGGATTTGCCTTAACTGCGACCCGCAGCTTTTTACACACAGGTGCAAGAACTTTAAGACACGGTATGAACGCTGAATGATTTCAATGCTTTCCTCCCAGATACCTCAATATCTATGTTGGCATGCCTGACGTTGAAGAGAGCTTCAACGTAACCAGACCAGTCGCTCCTCACGAGGTGAGCTTGGTTTGGGCAATATCTCATTGCTGTGATAGGAGTTGGTTATTCTGGCTGTTGTTCAACATCTTTTTCCTTCATTATTGAGCTGTTAATCCAATGTGCCATAATACTGTCTGAGAAAAATAATCCACTGTCAAGGCGTGAACGTAGCATCGGGCCGGATGTCAAAAAATGCCGGCATTGTACTTCTAAAGGAATACTTCACTTGGCTCTCGAGGCCCAGCTCATCGGATGCCCCTTTTGTGTCCACCAGTGCCGTCTCAGAGACATGACCTACTCGGCGTCCATCACGGTGGACATCGAGTACACCCGAGGCAGTCAGAGAATCATCCGCAACGCGCTGCCCATCGGAAGGTAGCTCACTTTCTCCTCGGCTTTTGTGTCCTGCAGTGTCAGATCGTGACTTCAGACTTGATGGTGATATTCACATGTTCACCTGTACATTTGTTGTCCATGACTGCAACAAAACAGTTATTCATCCTGTAATTTATAGGAGTCATGATATTCTGTTGCTCTTATCGGTGTATTTAACTGCACTTTCCCCAGGATGCCTATCATGCTGCGCAGCTCAAACTGTGTTCTCACAGGAAAGACGCCCTTGGAATATTCTAAACTCAACGAATGTCCTCTGGATCCAGGTAGAGAATCACCACATGATCGTCTGTAAACTCATTCTCACCCCTAGTTCCTAGTGTGCAGGCTCTACTCTCTGCCACTGCTGGAACAGCAACGTTACTGTTCATTCCCAGTAGTGGCTTGATCGCACCATCCCTTATTTATTCACAGGGGGCTACTTCATCGTAAAAGGTCAGGAGAAGGTCATTCTGATCCAAGAACAGCTGTCCAAGAATCGCATTATTGTCGAGCAGGACAGGAAGGGCGCCGTTGGAGCCTCCGTTACCAGGTACCGGCACAACATCTGTCCTAAGCGTCCGCTCACTGTAATGATTGAGACTGAAATTGACATTTGTATGAATTAAAACAAGTGCACAAGCGGTTTTGCAAGCTACAGCTAGCTAAAAAGGATTTCAAAACACATAGTAAAATTGCATCAGCCATAATCTATGTCAGACAGGCTTTAGAAATGTGACCAAAAAGACATACCATTTGGTAGATAAGATATGTATTTCCAATAGTGTATACACCCATATACATCCTGATTTTTCCTCAGATGTTGACATGAGTTGTGAACATAGACAGAGTAGTTCTTCCCAAATACAAGAAGACGATTGTGGGAGTTATGTGAACATTTGCAGCGATGGTGTGAAGATTTATAGTTAAGGTTAAAGTTTTTTAATACTAGAAATGTAACTGTCTTATTAAGTAGATACTGCTTAATAAACAACAGGCACAATTTGAAGAAAAATATTTTGCTCAAGGGCTGTAAACCAGTGTCAGGACCCAGAGCCCTGGTTTTCATTTTAGCCGTCCAATCAGGAACTGACTTACACCTGGGATACTAAGTGAATGCAATGAAGTTGCTGGTAGGATAGAAACCCAGTAGTACTCTGCGTCCCAAGGACCAGGATTGAGAACCACTTCTTCAAACCGTGATGCAGTTTGACAGCGATGTCTCACTCCTGTCTGACTGACCTGAATTTGCCTCTTGATGCAGATGTACCTCTTCACAGTACTAATGTGACTGATGCCCGTTTTAATATGTGTCGTCCCATTTTATTTGTGATGCCGTTTGTGTTTTATTTTCAGACCGCCTGCCTCTTCTGCTCTGTGATTTCTATTACCTTGCTTTCCAGCTCCACCCACGAGAAGAAGAGCAGGACTAATATTGTTGTGAAGCAGGGTCGATTCTATCTGAAACACAACACGCTGTCGGAGGACGCGCCCATCGCCATTATATTCAAGGTGAAAATGTGTGAACACACACAGCTGAAAGCCACGGCATTGAAACCACGTGGCCATTAGGGGGCGCTTTGAGCCCACTAGATGATGACGCTGTTGTTTTTGATGTCGTTGTCCCAGAAGTTCAAGCAAAATATCCTGTCTATCTCTGAAGTAACTTTACGTCATTTAGAATTTGGGACTTTTTTAATAATGTTTCCTTGTGTTTAACTGCATCCCTGGAGTGCCTATAATAACTTATTACATACAGCATGAAGACATATTCAGTCAGAGGTGTGGTTATAAGCCTTCGCATAAATAAGTTAGTCAGTAGTGAGGAGTCAGTAGTTTCGTTCAACAGATTCAACCATTGCTCTCGGTGAAAATGTCAGTTAGCCAGCTGGCTTCATTAACATCCGTTCCCCCGTAGGACAGATCTCGCCAAACATGTCGACTGTGAGCTGGAGTCACTATCCATGGGACACGTTTGCCGCACCCGTGCGTCCTGGGTGACTTTCCCCGGCTCTTCCTGTGTGTGGCAGAGCTGCGAAAACAACCTTGGATTCAATGTGGGCCGGTCGGCTCAGTTCCCGCGGCTCCGCATTTCCATAAGCAAATGTCAGACAACCGTATGACTCCTGGCTCACCTCGCCCTCCCCGTGTACACACTTCTTCTCCTCACGCCGCCTGTCCCACCTCTCACTCCACGGCCACGTTCTCCATCACCTATACAGTCTTAATCAGATTACTTGAACACGTCGCTCCCCGTTATCTCTTTATTCATGTCTCACGTGCTCTTTGCATCTCATTTAAACAGGGCATGGGCGTAGAGAGCGACCAGGAGATCGTGCAGATGATTGGTACAGAGGAACACGTCATGGCCAACTTCTCCCCTAGCCTGGAAGAGTGCCAGAAAGCCCAGATCTTCACCCAGACTCAGGTACCTCAGAGGTCCATATCGGCCCACCCTGCAGTCAGCCTGAACACGCAGACGACCGGCCTCTGTGATCAGATGACTGAGGCTTTTGTCTCACCGGCCAATTAAGTAATGATTTAAATGGGTCATTCAGGAGGCCTGCATGTTTTCCTTGACGTCTACAGATGAATGCAATAGGCCAATTTGTTTTTTCATAAAGATTATGTTGTAAGACGAACCACTGATGCATTGATGAGGCCATATTTGCATCCTAGCAACCAGCCGCTGCACCTTTCACGCTCCCTCTGCCTGTCTGATGTCTTTTCATGGTCTCTACTGGGTCATTGTACTGAGCACAATGACGCTTAAATCTATTTTATTTAAGACAGATAAAGCACGAGAAACACAAATAATCTATAGTTAGCCTACATGTTTGAATATATATTAATTATGATTTCATCTCTCAGATTTGTGTTTATTTTTTACTTTACATTTGATAACGGTTGTGTTTTCAACACAGTTGCACTTGAGTTGTTTACACATGTTTTGAATATAGATGACAGAGTGGGTGGTCTTGGAGAAAGCCTTCAGGCTCAGTAACCTTTGACCTCTAGTTCTGTAGTGCAGTCTAGAGTAACACTGACTCAGGTGTGTGTGTGTGTGTTAGTCTTTGTGATTCACTTGACCTCCCACAACCCTGATACATGCATTTTATGTGCTCCTTTTCTTCTCCAGAAAATTCCACACACACATTTTAATCATAAAATAACATTATCATCAAAAGCATGCACAGACCTGGACTGTATATTGTCCCCTGACTACTCCTATATCCAACTGACTGTGTCACAGGCTCTAAGGTACATTGGGAATAAGGTGCGGAGACAGCGCATGTGGGGAGGGCCCAAGAAGACTAAAATGGAGGAGGCCAGAGAGCTTCTGGCTTCACTTATCCTCACACATGTACCTGTAAGTAAACATACAGACAGAGGCGTTGGCATTATAGTCAATATAATGACTCGTAAATTCCCTATTTATTTTGCAAACTGACAGTTAGTTGCATTTTTACAGCAGTATAATCTTCTGTTTTGTCCCTAGGTCAAAGAGTTTAACTTCCGGGCCAAGTGTATCTACCTAGCTGTGATGGTGCGCCGGGTGATCCTGGCCCAAGGGAACAACAATAAGGTGGATGACAGAGACTACTATGGAAACAAACGTCTGGAGTTGGCTGGACAGGTAAACCTCCATGCACCATTTTCCATGTGATCCCATTTACTGCTTCTACAATGCCTTATGAAATCAACCATTCTGTCACAGTGTTCTTACATTTCACACCAAGTGACTAAAGATTAAAATCCAGATTCATTAAGAAAACAAATATTCATTCACTTCTGAGCTCCTGTCAAACAGAGCTGTCTTTTAACTTACAATATTGGTCTAAAGCCACCAGAAAACAAAACAAGCATGATGCTTACTGACGTCATGTGTGTTAGAAACGTACCAGTAATGCACACACATGCTTCAGAGAGACTGGATTACAGCATTGGGCCGCATGATAGAGGCCGTTCCAGCCCTGATCTCTCACCTGCATCTTTGTTTCAGCCTCCTTCTTTGATTAAGGCTCATTATTTCCCCCCAGCTTTGTTTTTCCCTGTTTTGTTTTCCTTCTCCCCCTCCCTCTGTATTTCTCCCTGCCTGGCTTTGTCAGGAGAGAGATATGCAGCGGCACCAAAATCCCAGGGTTGTGGAAGCATGGGGATTTTTCAGCACCACGACAATAGAATTGCTGCCTTGACTGGAGCGATTGAGCTAATCCGCAGGCCCGGCTCTGATAATGTAATTACTGCTGTCTTAAGGCCTTTAATTTCCCCCCCCAACCTGCTCTGTGTAAGGAGCGGGGGAACACAGAGCCCCTTTCAATAGGGGGCTTATACACTAACAACGCCAGCAATCTCCTCACTCTCCAATTATGGTTCCCTGACATTCAACTAATTGGGCCGGCTGTTCGGCGGAAGCTTAATTTCTTTATTAATTTCAAGCGGTGCTGCCTGTTTGTTTTGATGTATGCTAATGTGCTGGGTGGGTGGGGGTTGTGAGAGCGGTTTCCTCCTGTAGGCCTGGTGGAGGAGGACAGGGACCTGGGAGGGGGGCCAGGTCAGGCTTATCAGTGAGCTGGCACACCTGGTTATTAAATCTGACACTGAACAGGAACGTCTGCAGCGTGCCAGGAGGAGCTGCTGATCTGAGAATTAGACCGCGTGACTCCTGAAGATATGACGACTCTATCTCTGAAACGATTGTTGTTCTCACCAACGTCTAGTTCGGAGACTTGACACTGTATAAATATCAGCTAAAAAGTTCTTAGTGACTGCATGTGTCTGTCACCGCGTTCCTCTGTCCTCCCAGCTCCTGTCTCTGCTGTTTGAGGATCTGTTTAAGAAGTTCAACTCTGAACTGAAAAAAATCGCCGACCAGATCATCCCCAAGCAGAGGGCAGCTCAGTTTGATGTGGTCAAGCACATGCGCCAGGATCAGATCACCAATGGCATGGTCAATGCCATATCCACGGTGAGTATGTGCAAGTAGCTGACCCTGACCTCCCAGTGGAGGGGGCAAGCAAAACAGAATTTCCTTACAGGGATCAATAAAACACCCTATTATTATTATTATTATTATTATTATTATAAATGTAAGTCATATAATTATTCTAAATCTTGAAATTAAACTAAAATGTTGAGTTATTGTTCATTACAGTTGATTAACAGGCAGGATAGTAAAGAACTGTGAATACTGATATTGGATTATTGTTCTTGCTGTTGTCTGTCCACAGGGGAACTGGTCTCTGAAGAGATTCAAGATGGACCGTCAGGGTGTCACCCAGGTCCTGTCACGTCTCTCCTTTATCTCAGCCCTCGGCATGATGACCAGGATCTCCTCCCAGTTCGAGAAGACCAGGAAGGTCAGCGGGCCGCGCTCCCTGCAGCCCTCCCAGTGGGGCATGCTGTGCCCCTCAGACACCCCTGAGGGAGAGGTGAGTGGGCTGCAGTGGCCACCGATGAGCCAACTGACCTGCAGGGGCGGGGTTATGCCAACAGCACGTCTGTGTGAATGCAAACTGCTCTTCATATTGAACGTCCGCTAAACAGTAACTCCTACGTTGAAAGCTTGTATGGAACATGGCGCGCTGGTCTTCGGTATATGTGTACGACAATACAGTGCTACTTTATGACTATGCTGCCCTAGCCACAGTGTGGGTGTGCACGCAAGAACATATTATAGGAACTCGTGGCAAGAAGACCGTGAGTAATTATGTTCTTAGACGATATAATGGATATAAACAAAAAGTAAAGTAGAGGCCACTAACAGTTACTGCTAATTATTTCATTGTCATAATGCCTTATGAAATCAATTGCAACGGCAAAAATCATTTTAAAGTGCTATAAATGGGTTGTATATAAAATCAAGGTCTTTGAATCTCTTAACTGATATTACTAAATATTACTAATCAGTGTTGCATTCCACCCGTATGTATTGAGGAGTATGATTTAAAAGTTCCTTTTGTAAAAAATTGCACACTTACGCCCAGTTACAAATCAGTCAATGTTTTATCATCAGCCTGGTGAAAGACTCCTAGAAAGAAGGAAGTAATTCAGCTACGCTTAGAGAGCAAAATATAACGCTTTCGTGTGAAATATCAGTGCGTTTTGTGTGTAATAGCCTTCATTTAAAATCCATTCAACTTTCACAGTTGAGACGGTTGAATGGTTTTTACCCTAGTGATGCTCAAGAACACGGGAGACAGCTGTGAGCTACCATTAAACAGAGGAATGTTTATTGACAGGTAGGCTTGTACAGAGATGTGCTTCCCCACGCTTGAGCCACATGTCACAACGCCACCGCACTTCGTTTTTCTTATATGGAATCAGGAAAGCCAGTTCAAAATGAGATATCAAATTAGTTTTATCATAGACTGATGTGGCACTAGTGTAAATATTTGGTTATCATCACAAAGACCTACGTAGAAGTGTTCCTGTTCTTGGGCTGATGTTGCGTGTGGTGTTAAGATTGTGTAAATAGACTTGGACGTGCCTTGCAAATGGCTGTATGTGGTGTTGTGTTGACTTCCTAGGCCTGTGGTCTAGTGAAGAACCTGGCCCTGATGACTCACATCACCACAGACATGGAGGACGGTCCCATCGTCAAATTGGCCTTCAACCTCGGGGTAGAGGACGTCAACCTGCTGTGTGGAGAGGAGCTCTCCTACCACAGCGTCTTCCTGGTCTTCCTCAATGGTAAAACACACACACGCAAATAAAGAAATAAACAAAATAATTAGTACTGTTCGCCCATGCATTGGTAATCAATGACTTGAAAAGAACCTTTAATCCACCCTGAATGCATTGCTTGAAGGGAAACATTTTGTCCAGTGTACAGAAGGCGGTTCTGTATTTTACAGGGTGGCCAATAAGTCATTAATTCTGTGGCACCAATGGGTGTTATTCTTGAGACAGAACTTGGCCCAGTAATGACTGTATATGTTTTTCTAGCCACTGATAACTGTCAAATTATATTAGCTGCCATACCATTTAATTAGTTGGTAGCAGCAGGTGTCAAAGCCCTTCAGAGCGTGCACCCTGCAAATCTGCCCTCACACAGAGGCAGTGCACTGTGTCTCCTCTGTTCTCTAGTCATTCGTCTGTCAGACTTGATACGGGTACAACCCCTGCAGGCGGTTTTAGCTGTGCATTCACCAGCTGCAAGTCTCCGAGGGGGTTTGAGTCCACTACTCTATACAGCATGTATGCGTCACTGTCTGTTTCTCTGTTTCTTTCCATCTTTACAGTTTATGGATGTGTGCTTTAGAATCAGAGTCGCGTTAATTTGTCAAGTACAACGGGTACACAAGGAGTTTGACCTGGTTAATTGGTGCTGAAGCATTATAAGACAGTTTGCCGGTACAGGATTGACTCACTGGGTGCAGGACTCAACATATCCGGACCTCACATATAGTGTCAACACGACAGTAGACTAAACATAACGCTGCTACAACTAAGCACTCAAAGCTGAAGAATTTTTCCCATTTAGCAGCATTTGAAATGTGCATTGACAAGCTCTCTGTCTCTCTCTCTCGTTCACTGTCTGTCTTGTCTCTCTGTCTGTCTGCCCATCCATCCGTTTGTCTGTCTGTACCCAGGTAACATTCTGGGTGTGATTCGAGATCACCCTAAGCTGGTGAATACCTTCAGGCTCATGCGCAGGGCCGGTTTTATCAACGAGTTTGTGTCCATCTCCACCAACTTGACCGACCGCTGCGTCTACATCTCCTCCGATGGGGGACGCCTGTGCAGGTCGGGAACTTTGGAGGACTTCAGACTTCTGAACTGTCCATGCACAGAGCCTTGGTTTTAAACATGTCTGGGTTACAGCAAACGGAACACACTCTATGATTGATTAACACTAAAACTCTAATACCAACAGGTCACTTGTACCCGGCATATTTCATTGCATTGTTCTTACACAGGAAATTTGAACTCTTGGCTCAAATGGCTATTTTTGTTTGAGAGGGTTTCCTACTTTGTGAAATGTAAAATAGTAGAATAGCCCAAACTTCATGGATTGGGGCCCCATGGGATAGATATTTGTTGGGGGGAAAAGTGATACACTTTTAACAACAAGGAAAAGGTAAAAAGTGACCTGTGTCGTTCCCTGTTAGGCCGTACATCATCGTGAAGAAGGGACAGCCAATGGTGAAAAACAGACACATTGAAGAGCTGTCCCAGGGCTACAGGTGAGGCATGTGGGTGCTACTTGTTCGGTTAGTTTAGAGGAGCACATTCATTATCTGTGCTCCGTTAATTGTTTGTGTTAGGATAGCAGATTGTCGATGACTGTTTTTGATAGTTTGTCGTCTTGATTTTCTCAAACACACTTTTTGTTCACCCCAGAACCTTTGAAGATTTCCTGCATGAGAGCTTGGTGGAATACCTGGATGTTAACGAGGAGAATGATTGCCAGATTGCCCTTTACGAACATATGATTACCAAGTGAGTGGCAACTGATTCGGCTGTTTGCCCAGACATTAAAAACAGGAAAATCTCCTCTTGTCCTTTCAGTCTTGGATGGAATTTTCATGTGATTTCAGACTCTGGGTTCAGCGCCGCTTTTATTTTTTGCTTTTCCGTAGAGACACAACACACTTGGAGATTGAGCCCTTCACACTACTAGGAGTTTGTGCTGGCCTCATCCCCTACCCCCACCATAACCAGTCCCCCAGGAACACATACCAGTGCGCTATGGGCAAGCAGGCCATGGGTAAGACATCTCTTTTTCTGAGCAGGCATCTTCTGTCAGTGGCTCCTCTCAGCTACCAGCGAGGAGATCTGGACTCCCTTCTCAAACATCCTCCACACTGCTGCAGTATTTACCCATGTGCATGTATAC